>CM064522.1:24548313-24553313 GCA_032716605.1 Paralithodes platypus | reverse complement strand
TGAATATTTGTATGCTGTGTTACTGAGTCAACAATGGTGGTCTCCTGCTGAAAGGTTACCCAAGCTCTATTTGTCCGGATCTCTTATAAAGCCGCTTTTCGCTCATCATAACATTCGATCTCATCTCCATTCTCTTATTTTAGAGTATTCGAGTAAAGCCAAACAAAGCATTATCGTTACCTCATTTTACTTTCTAGTATAGACAACACGATTCGACTCAATATTGTGGTACGACGTTTGACATACAGATCACGTTAGCCAAATTAGGCAAAACTCAGAATCTGACCTTTTATTGAACGGTGTGATAATTTTTACTATATTTTTTTCTTTGAACAGAGATTTACTTTAACGATAACATTCCTTAATTAAGTACCCCCTTCTTACCTATTGGTTGTTTGTCAGTTCGTGTACGTATTTTTTTATATTTTGTTTATGTCCTGCATGTTTATATGTGCGTGTGTTACTTTGTTGGTATACTCAGACGTGTGCATGTGTGTGTCTGTGGTTCAGGTGAATTTGTCAGTACGCCATGCATTGAGTTGCGTGAAGTATTCCTTTGTACGGAGATCGTGCTAAAGAGTTGGGAGTTTGGTGCGATGTGATCTGTGGTAGAGTTAAACACGGTGTTGGCCGCCGCTGTAAAGGTGATGGAGAGCCACAATGGAGATAAAAGGGCACAGTCACACTGAGGTTTTCTCAGGCATCTTTTTTCGACAACTCTAGCCTGGAAGTGTCCAAAATCAAGCTTGCTTTGACTGTAATAATCTACATACAGTGTACTTGCGACACAAATGCCATAGCAACCCGGAAATTTGATCATGGTGATGTTGCCGATCAAAAGTCGCCGGAAAATTAGTTGGTGTGACTTTGGTGTTTTGAGACGTGTGGTCTCCTACCCTCACAGTTTGAGGTTAGAGAAGTCACAATACTGTGCGTATCATTATTAACAACAATATAGTCACACATAAAATTTCAGGTATCCAATTTTTTATTAGAATGAAAATATAACTAGCGGGATTTAATCATATAGGCCTATGCACTGTAATACTTTATACCTTATGCCAATTCGGATAGAGTATACAAATATTATACCACACATCAACATCTCTGACCGTATCTGCATAACGAATAACTTAATAATATGTCGATGAGCTTTAATGAGTTTCTACATATGTCTTGATTACAATTTAAAAATAATAAGTGCTATACAAAAATAAATATAAATTTCTTTAAATGGGGTACTGTAATCTCTTCTTAAATTAATGAACTAAGACCAAGCCGCCATAATGATTAAATGCTTAGTGGGTCGGAATGTTAGCGGCCTCCAATGTACCCCTGGCTTCATAACTCTCTCCTTATAACTTTTGCACTTGCGGATCACAGAAAAATTGCGCTTGTTTTACTTTAACTATGTTATCCCTATTTAACCCCTTCTGTACCGGCGATGGTCTTGTTACTTATATTCATATATTGAGACGATTTTGTGTAGTTTAAGAAGGATTTGAGGTAGCGAAAAGAGTTAAGTGATAGCTCGAAGTCTGTTAATTGCTGGAGGCTTTGTTTGAACTGAATACAATCGTCAAACAATAGCCAGAATAAAGATAAAAAGACGTAGCCGGTACAGTCGGGGGTATCAAGTGTTGTAATAGATTCCAGTGGTTTACGCTCAAAAAGTGTTATTGGTATCTTTATAGTTACTGGGAAATGTGCTTATCCCTCAGAGTATTAGTCAGTGCCCGAAACTTTGTGAAATATATGACAACACTTATTAACCTCGACTGTACATATGGAGTTAAGCAAAATTTACGAAAGTTAATCTATTTGGGGTAAATTAGGTCATGCTGGATTAAGGTGGGTTAGGTAAGATAAACTGAGGCGAGGATAGTATTTTTTTTTTTTTTTTTTTTTTCTATATTCCAACTTACTTCCTCTCGGGCATAGGCTGAGAGCCTTAACATTCACCGCTTTACAATGAACAGTGAAGCCCGTGAGGTCTTGTTCCAGTCTAGGGAGTGAGACATGTGAAGCACGTAGAGCACAACGAGCACACTGCCATCTTGCCCTTCACATGAGGCACGGTGCTCACTCATGACCCGAAACGACCCCATCTCTGAAGCCATCTCGTTCCCGTGCTTCACTGTCTCACCCACTACACTCGGACTCTCACACTTACACACACAAAGTATAGTTTAGGTTGCTTAACGTAATGGCATAATTGCAACGCCATATACATTTGTGAAAGTATACAGCATTCTCTACATCCTGCTAAGCTGACTGATACGTGCAAACACTCCTAATGAGGCAGCTAAATGTAACCTTACAAGAAGTCTGTTACTGGTTCTAGGAGGTTAATAGGTGTCAATGACAAGAAATTTTGTCCTTCAAGCTGTTTATATGTCCGTAATAGGTCTCTCAATCGCATGTCAATGGGGCTCAATCGCATGTCAATTAAACATCGAAGAATATGACCATAGGGAAAAATGGAACGGGACTTATACCTAACACCACACACACACACACACACACACACACACACAGGGGAGGTGTGGTGGAGTGGTCTTGCTCACTGGACTGGTCTCCAATGGTTCCGAGTTCGAATCCTGATGTATCAATGGAAAGATATTATTGGGATGGAACTTGTGCTGTACCTATTATCAGTGCAATACCACAAGAAGCCCACTGAAACGCTAGAAAATTACCCTAATTGTTTGCCGGGTGAATTAAATAGCACCACTGTATGAATATTCAGATATTCAAAATATGCTGCAGGGGGCAATGCCTAGGGTAAATTAATCGCTCAATAGGTGGCGTTCTAAGAGTGAGGGCTCCGAGTCCTAGAGGATGAGACAGTGAAGTACTAAGGCGAGGCCAGCTCCAGAGATGGGGCCTTCTTCAAGCAGTGAGTGAGGCAACCAAGCGCAGTGCATCCTGCCACAGCGGTAGAATGTACAGGGTTCTGAGCCTATGCCCAATGAGGGAGTTAAAGTTGGAATATGTAAACACATATAAGACAAAAAAAACATAAAAATAAAAAACCGGCACGACAAAATACAATTGGCCCAAATTTAGTTATAACGCTAACATACCTAATGGTCCTCCAAATGTCTAATACTTAGGTTTATTTATTTTCACCAAACCTATCGTTCCTTGTGGTAACTGCTTCTTTAAGTTAATTAATTATAAGAATGTCTTGTGTGGTCCTCCCATCGGGTTAGTAATACACAGGCATTGTGCTGATATAATCCGTTTTTCTCCGAGTCATTAGTTATCTATGCTGCTGTGCTTTTTTTTTTTCTGTTCTTTTTTTCTTTTTCTTTTTTTCCCTTTTTGCCTTTTTTGTTGGGGGGGGGGGGGGATGGTATAAGTTAGGTATATGTCATCAACAGTTGTCCTTGCTCCAAAGCCTTGATTCTAACCTATTAATTGCGTGGGTGTTGCAGCTTGTGTGTGTGTGAATGTGTGTGTGTGTATGTTTGTGGTGTGTGGAGAAAGAGAGACAGAGAAAGAGAGCTCAGATGTTGTGAGGGAGGTATACTATAATGCAAAACACCATCTACTTTCTAAATCCTACCCTTACGAGGATGCTTGTGTCGTTGTATCGTTTAAATCAGAAACAAATACATCTCGGAGATTGCTTTCATTGTGTGTGATACTATGTTTGTGCCCTCTATGTGAATATGTGTGTTTGTGTGTATATGTGTTTTTGTGTGTGTGGTGTGGTTGGTGTGTGAATATATACCTTATATGTGTGAGCGTGTGTGTGTGTGTGTGTGTGTGTGTGTGTGTGTTTGTTGTGCGTGTGTGTGGCGCGCGTGCGCGGTGAGTGTGTGGTCCCTGTAGCATCAACTTTAGTTGGCAGTGGGGTATTATAATGAAAAGATTAACGAGTAACAAATACTCTTATGATTACGAGGTACAGTGCTTTAACCCGTTCTGTTCTGCTGCTAATCCAAGAGAATATGATATATTACATAGTGGAATGTGGAACCCGCCCCGACAATGATAACTGTTACAGAACCTACTCTTATTTACGCTAATCGTGGAGGGGTCGTAGAGTAAAATAAATCTCGTTGTGAATCCCTTGATATCTAAAAACACAACGCTATTTTAGAGGTGTAACTGTATATTATCATACAACATATATATTTTAGAGTGGTACTGTATCTTCTCATACAACATATATTTTAGAGTGTACTGTATATCATCATACAACATACTACAGCCGGAGGCAAATCTATATTTAATGTTTTAGTGTGTATTTGTGGTGTTTCCTAATTAATACACAGTATGTATGCGCTAATTTAATACTAGTTTCTGTATCATTTATCTGCTGTTAACGGTTGGTGCGCGTGTATGTGTTGTGTTGTTGTTGTGTTTGGTTGTTGTGTTTATGTGTGTGTGTGGGTGTTGTTGTGTTGTGTGGAGTAGTGTGTTTGTGTGTGTGTGAGTGTGTGTGTGCGTGTGGGGTGTGATGTATGTGTGTGTGGTTTGTGTGGTGTGGTTTGTGTTGTGTGTGTGTGGTGGGGTGTGTGGTGTCGTGTGGCATGTGTAGTGTTGTGTGTGTGTATGTGTGTGGGTGTGTTGTGGGTGTTGGGGTGTGGGTGTGAGTGTGTGGTGGGTGGGTGGTGTGTGTTTTGTATGTGTGTGTGTGTGTGTGTGTGTGTTTCAGGCATAAAGTGTGGGTGGGTGGGTGTTACTCGTTATGTGTTTGTGAAGTGTGTGTGTGTGTGTGTGTGAGTTGTATATGGTTGTGTGTGTGTGTGGTGTTTGGTGTGTTGTGGTTAATGTGTGGGTGGGTGTGGTGTTAGGGTATGTATGTGTGTTCATGTGCGTGTGTATGTACGGTATGTATGTGTGTTCATGTGTAATTTTTTTGTGTGGGTGTATATCATGATGTGTATATGTGCGTGTTGCAAGAGCGTGCAGCGTAGCCCTGAGTGACGGTATTGGACAAGGGGGAATGTGTGCATGAAGGGACGGTGGAGGTGTTTGTCATCATA
>CM064522.1:24542813-24548213 GCA_032716605.1 Paralithodes platypus | reverse complement strand
TATAATATAATTTGTATAATTATAACAAGACATGTTTGGATAAAGAAATAGTTAAATATTCATTCCAAACTGATGTGTCATTGTTATATTTAGGAACAGTTGCTTAGCATGAAATAAATCCTTTAGGTACATTACCACAGGTTTGATAGAACACAAAATGTTGTCCTGGAGTTTCGAGGGATAAATGGCAGGACATACATATGGAATAAACTTTGATATTTATGACAATGTTTAATTTGGTGGACATGTACATGTCGACGTTAATTTATCCATGAAAGTTTTGTTCTGTAAGGCGACTACAGAGTGGTTCTCTCTCCGTGGGTATATGCTTGGCCCGCCAGCACGCCTCTTACATACATACAGCTCCCCCCATGGTATCCTCTTCTATATTCCACCCACCAATAACTCTAGTACCCAGCATTTTAAATCCTCCCCTTGACTGATGTCCCCAACTGTTTGTGTCGAGAACCAGGTAGGTAGGTAAGACTTAATCTCGGGGCCTCCAGACTTATTTAATTGTAGCTCCCTCATCCACTGTGCTAACTCACCTGGCCATTAGATATCAGTTGTTATCAAAATTATTCCGGACGATCAGTCGTACCCGGGATCCCTAATCGATATGAAATTACGCCCAATTGGTTAATTAGGGAGCGGTCTTAATCTTTATCGTAAAAATTAGCCCTCGTTTATTTAACCTTGGACGGTGGACAATTAGGGAGATGATGATGACCAGCTCGTGAGAAGTGTGCAGGTCTGGTGGGTACGGGACAGCAATTGCTTATCATACCTTACCTTCATTCACCTTTCCCTTACCTTACCTTTCTTCGCCCCCCTTTTACCAATATCTTCCGGGTTATTCTGATTGTTTCTTAGGCCTTCCTTCTATCTTTTTTTTTTTTCTTTGTCACATGCTCATACTAATGGGATTATTTCGAACTTCAAACCTGTTCCAGTTATTGCTAGTTCCATATTCGGTTCTAAGACATTTTTACCTCTTGTTTTGTATCATCTCATGTATTTTCCACAGATGTATAGTCTACCCAAGAAAATTATGTTGAGGTTGGTTTCTTTCTTCACATTTACCATGTTTTGGTAACATCAAATATATAAGCAGATATAACTCCATACTAACTCTGTCCTCATTAATTTACTTGTTAGTAAATTGCCTGGAACGTACTGTATAAGAACCTCTAAACCTGGGTGAATTGGGCTATGTAGAAACTACTTTGGACATGCAACTGTGTTACTTGCATGTCAGGTAACAGAACTTCGGAATTAAATTCAATATTATAAAATACACCTAGGATCTCATACTACCATTTATCAAATTTAGCCCACAACCCTCAATTATATTGTATCATAAAACATACATGACAAGAACCTCTGGATCACTGTAGCTCTACGGGGCCATGTTCTTGTATTAGTACTTCCCAGGGTCAGGCCCAAATATAGTTGGAGCCTCTTTATTTTACACTCCTGATTATGTAATTGTGTGTTAAGTTGATGCTATCGTAATAGTATATTTTGGTCCAGCGTAATTTAATGTCCTAGAGTTGGTGGATTTTTCCAGCTACTAAAATAGGCAACATATATATATATTATATGATAGATATTATATATATATATGTATATTATATATTATATATTATAAGAGTATAGAAAATATTATATATATATATATAAGATATTGTGGTGGTGTGTATGTGTGTGTGTGTTTGTAAGGAAACCATTTTAAAGAACGTATGCACCCAGTAGTGTCCACCATTCAGGAGGAATTCATAACTATTATATTTGAAAGCCGAGGGTGGATTGACGGTTTGAGGCATCCCATAAAGGATCCTCTATTACCTCATAACTTCAATGTATTCACCACCACTCACATCCAAATTATTTATTTCATGATTGTGACTCTTACTCTTTTCCTTTAGGCCCAACCAATAAACACCCTCTATCTAATGCATACTAATCCTGTACCAAACAAGCCAGAGGTACTACTCGCACTATCAACATACGTACAAGTTCCCCTAGTGAAGAGGTTGCAATTTTTATTACGACTCCAAGCAACCTTTCACCCTCGTACACGACCCCCCGGTACTACCCCAAACCACGATACCATTATTGCCCCGGCAGGATGCAGTTGTTAAATTCCAACCTAAATTTAGCCCTACCCTACATTCATCGCCGTACAGTATAATTCACTTCAGAGCTGAACATCTCAGCCTAACTTCGATCAAAAAATAGTTCTCGGTTCGCCCCTATCCCACGAGGACATACAACGACTTCAAATTAATAGACATCATTCCACATTACCAATCAGCTTTTCCCCAATTCCACCCCCTTATTTATCTTCATTCATCACCGAAAAACATATAGCTTAAGCTCTCCCATGCACTTCCAATATTTTTACCTTGGATATAGCCGTATGCATGAAACATGAGGGGATTGAACTCAATCACACAATTAACTACAATATGTTATTATTATTACTTTTAAGTAATAAACCTTCTATATTTGAAATTGTTAAGATTGATATAAAAGAAACAGTCTGCTGAGAGAGAGAGAGAGAGAAGGAGAGAGTAGCGAGAGGAGACCCCCCCCGCGAGACCCCCCCCGAGAGAGAGGGAGAGAAGAGGAGAGATGACCGGGAGAGAGCTACCCCCCCAGAGAGGAGAGAGAGGAGAGGAGACGAGAGTAGAGATGGAGAGCGAGAGAGAGAGAAGGGAGAGAGCCGGAGAGAGAGAGCCCCCCCCCCCCCGAACCTTTTCCCCCCGATGACGAGGAGTTCCCCTGCGACCGAGAGCCCCTTTCCTTTCCTCCCGCCCCCCCCCCCCCTCTTTTGTTCCCTCCCCCGGGGGAGAGAGGACGACGAGAGAGAGAGAGAGAGAGAGAGGAGGAGGACGAGAAGAGAGAGGAGAGAGAGCGAGAGATGACGAGGACCCGAGAGTAGGAGCGAGAGGAGAGGAGATGACGAGAGAGAAGAGAACACGGAGAAGAGAGAGATGACCCGAGGAGAGAGAGAAGCCAGACCAGGACAACAGACCTTTATCACTGAGTAATTATTCACAGCTACGTAATTATCCGTAATTATCAGCCTCGACTTACCCGGAACGCCTGGCCCGAGCCGTGAACCCGGAGAGACCTGCCCATAAAGGGGTGATGGGTCGTTTTTCTAGATCCCCTTCTCCCTCATGCTTAGCCCCATTAGTTTGCAGATTGTAAAAAGCTTGCCCCATTAGTTTGTCGATTTTAAGACCTTTCGCCTCATTTCAATAATCAATAATAAGACCTTTCGTGTTATGTAGGTGTTGATATTATTCCTGGCGAACGATAGTGAGCCTGTAATTATGGAAGAAACGCCTTTGGCAGGGAAGTGTTTCTATCGACAAATTTACAAATGAATCTAGAAGGGGGATCTAATGGATATTATGTTAATTATGATGGAGGTCTAGGGAGGAAACTAAAAAGATCATACAAAATACATAAATGAGCAAATAAATAAGCCCATCTTCCCTTAACAGAGACCCGGGAACTGTCCACATATTGGGTCCTTGTTACTAGACACGTCCAATTAACCCTTTCAACATCCGATACGTATATCTTGTCTGTGTTTTGGCTATCATGTGTGTGTGTATGTGTGTGTGTGTGTGTTTTAAGCTTGATGTAGGTCTAGGGAGGAGACTAAAAACAATATAAGTAAAATGCACACAAATCTCCCCTCGAATTTGGTGGCCCAAATGTCTGGAACAATGAATAAGAGACCCAGAGGACGTAGTAGTTTGTGAGGAAGTACTACCAAGACCAGACCAGATGGCTGCAGTAAAGTAGGAAAGAAGAGCAATTGGACAGAGGAAGAACAAGCGGAGAAGTGAGAAGTGCAGTAGATGACTGAAAGTTCTCGGGCTCAATCAAGTTGTAATACCGAAAACTGTATTGAATATTTGTATGCTGTGTTACTGAGTCAACAATGGTGGTCTCCTGCTGAAAGGTTACCCAAGCTCTATTTGTCCGGATCTCTTATAAAGCCGCTTTTCGCTCATCATAACATTCGATCTCATCTCCATTCTCTTATTTTAGAGTATTCGAGTAAAGCCAAACAAAGCATTATCGTTACCTCATTTTACTTTCTAGTATAGACAACACGATTCGACTCAATATTGTGGTACGACGTTTGACATACAGATCACGTTAGCCAAATTAGGCAAAACTCAGAATCTGACCTTTTATTGAACGGTGTGATAATTTTTACTATATTTTTTTCTTTGAACAGAGATTTACTTTAACGATAACATTCCTTAATTAAGTACCCCCTTCTTACCTATTGGTTGTTTGTCAGTTCGTGTACGTATTTTTTTATATTTTGTTTATGTCCTGCATGTTTATATGTGCGTGTGTTACTTTGTTGGTATACTCAGACGTGTGCATGTGTGTGTCTGTGGTTCAGGTGAATTTGTCAGTACGCCATGCATTGAGTTGCGTGAAGTATTCCTTTGTACGGAGATCGTGCTAAAGAGTTGGGAGTTTGGTGCGATGTGATCTGTGGTAGAGTTAAACACGGTGTTGCCGCCGCTGTAAAGGTGATGGAGAGCCACAATGGAGATAAAAGGGCACAGTCACACTGAGGTTTTCTCAGGCATCTTTTTTCGACAACTCTAGCCTGGAAGTGTCCAAAATCAAGCTTGCTTTGACTGTAATAATCTACATACAGTGTACTTGCGACACAAATGCCATAGCAACCCGGAAATTTGATCATGGTGATGTTGCCGATCAAAAGTCGCCGGAAAATTAGTTGGTGTGACTTTGGTGTTTTGAGACGTGTGGTCTCCTACCCTCACAGTTTGAGGTTAGAGAAGTCACAATACTGTGCGTATCATTATTAACAACAATATAGTCACACATAAAATTTCAGGTATCCAATTTTTTATTAGAATGAAAATATAACTAGCGGGATTTAATCATATAGGCCTATGCACTGTAATACTTTATACCTTATGCCAATTCGGATAGAGTATACAAATATTATACCACACATCAACATCTCTGACCGTATCTGCATAACGAATAACTTAATAATATGTCGATGAGCTTTAATGAGTTTCTACATATGTCTTGATTACAATTTAAAAATAATAAGTGCTATACAAAAATAAATATAAATTTCTTTAAATGGGGTACTGTAATCTCTTCTTAAATTAATGAACTAAGACCAAGCCGCCATAATGATTAAATGCTTAGTGGGTCGGAATGTTAGCGGCCTCCAATGTACCCCTGGCTTCATAACTCTCTCCTTATAACTTTTGCACTTGCGGATCACAGAAAAATTGCGCTTGTTTTACTTTAACTATGTTATCCCTATTTAACCCCTTCTGTACCGGCGATGTCTTGTTACTTATATTCATGATA
>CM064522.1:24282813-24537813 GCA_032716605.1 Paralithodes platypus | reverse complement strand
AGCCTTTCTAACCTGAATAAAATCGTTTAACAATAGCCAGAGAACAGAACAGCAATGCATCATCGTATCTTGAAAGGGTTAAACATGATGGTATTGTTTTGAGTGATCTCACAAGCTAAGCTGCAAATATGATCCGCTCTTATTTTAACAACAATAATACGAACATACAGTGATACAAACATTGTAATGGAAACGGCGGCAATTGTATACAGCTTAAGAAGGATTTGCGGGAGTTAAAGGGGTCAAAACTGGCCTAATCAACCCTCTGACTTCCATATACCCCTCCTAATCTGTATATAATTGTCTAATGATGGCCAGAATAAACTATCAAAACGGGTCATGATCCTCAAAGGTTCAACATAAACAGGTTGCTACATTTTACTGCACATGAACCACTTTCAATATCGAACCTAACTTGAATTAAGTGGAGATTTCCACTTGAGGGATTATTTTCTAAACCCCTTTATCCCTCATTTTAGCCCTATTGTTTTGATAGGTTAAGTCGTTCGTCCCATTAGTTTGGCGATTTTTTAACTTTCACCCCTTCTCGAAAAGGGGTTGTAATTTTAAGTGTTATGAAGGTCTAGGTAACAAACTAAATACCTCCCCTTAGCCAGCTCTTCTATGCCGACGACATTTTGTTAACCTTTACTCTGACTACTATTAGATTGTATTTAGTTTAAAAGAGGCCTCCAGTAATTAAAAGGCTTCGAACTATCTTAAGTAACCATTATTACTACCACAGGTCCCTCTTATACGGCAACAAATATTCTGTACATAGCTAGAATAAAATGAAAAATACGTCGCCGGTACAGGAGCGGTTAAACAAACAGCACCGTTTGCAATATATACTCAGTTTGAATTCAACTGACGGTAAATTGCAAAGTTACCCTCAAAATTGCTCAGTTATTTGGAAGATTTTGTAGTGAAATAGAGTGCTAATTATATATACTTGGTCTTAATATGAGGCAGAGACATGGGAGCTTCATATTTGCCCATTAAGTATCGATAAATTAGCTGCTACGGGCTTCAATTTACCGTCAAATGAAGGCATATTTTTGGGTCGATTATTTCATATATTAATTATTTGTTTAGTTTCCTCCTTAGACCTCCATCAAACTCAAATACAAAAAACATCCATTAAATCCCCCTTTTAGAATAATTTGTAAATTTTTCGGTATAGTGGTGGGTGTGATCTACTGGTTGAGTTGTCCAGGAGGCAGTGGAGCGAGACCGAACCCTTGGCCTTGATACATCACTCGGGATCGCTTGTACTTGTTGGGCTGCTTCTGATGCCTCTTATCTCGTTGATCCACGGCCGCCTTATTGGGATAATGAACATGATGAGCGTGTTTGATAACAATATATAATCAATTAAGTTTATCCAATCAAAATGTAGTACCAGTTCAGAAAAATGAGATCCGTATATCATCGTTACATAATTTTCCGTAGACGAGAAGACAGTTATAATTAAGACGATGTACTTAACCTCAGGTATCGCACAATCAACTTTATTGAGCCGTTCCCAAAACTACGTTGGGCTGATCCAACCTCAATTAAGCCGGGCTATTTTTATTAGTACCTTACATTTAATCTAGCCGCCTTAATCCACGCACTACATCAACTTATAAACTTAATCCACGCACTACATCAACTTATAAACTTAATCCACGCACTACATCAACTTATAAACTAGATGCTCTAAAATCCTAGTCTTCATGGTTGAAAATGAAGGGGGGTCACCGGCTTTTTTATCTTTCTCTCCTTTTCTCTCTTTCCCTGGCTTGTGTCCATTCAGTCCACTGTCTTAAGACGTTTATCCCCATCCAGGTGTCGATTTTTTGCTGGCGAGCGATAGCGAACCAGCATTGTATGGAGAAATCCGGCTTTGGCGGAGACATTTTTCTATCGAAAAATTTAAAAATTTAGCTTGCTTTCAAAACAAAAATATATATATGCTGGCTCGCTACCGCTCGCCAGGAAAATATTGACACCTGGATGGGTGTAACCGTCTTAAAACAGTAGGCTGAATGGGGCCGAATGAATGCAAGCCAAAGAGAGAGGGAGAGAAAGAGGGGAACAAAACGAGGTGGGCTCCCATAAATGCATCTTCCCAATACATTCACCTAAATATACTATTACTATGTAACCCAAGTTATTGGACTGGAGTTCTAGAAAAGGGGCTCCAGTCCTGACGTTGTTCTTGATTTACAGTGCGCTGGCTTAATAATCCAATAAGGTTGATAGCCTCTGAAGTCCTATTTTAACTAACTAACCCAAGATATTAGACTGGAGTTCTAGAAAAGGGGCTCCAGTCCTGACGTTGGTCTTGACTTACAGTGTGCTGGCTTCATATCCTAAAATTGGTGATAGCCTCCGAAGTCCTATTTTAACTAACCCAAAATTACATTTTAGTTACGCTTAAAGTGTTCTAACTGGCCTATTTCACACCCTTCATCAAATTATAAACAAAGAAACTCTGGCTAATGTTGCTAGCACGTAAGCAAGCAATCTAACTTGTGTATTTGCCACGATAATCAAACTGTAACTTAGCGATTCTGGATACTGTTATTCATAGCTAACATTCAATATTTCCTTCCCACATTACACACCTTATCAATAATAATATACGAACATTCCAGGCCTCACACCACACTATGATAGACAGACAGAGCCCAGCTATGTATTAATTTATTTTTTCTTTTCCTTTTTTGTGCCGGTGGAGGAGGTAGTGATTAGGGTCGGCAACAGGTAATTAATCCCGGTCGCCCAGAGGCCTCAGGTAGACATAATTACTGCCTAATTCACCTGTGCCAGTAAGTGAGGCCCCGTAAGCCTCTGAGGAGAGAGTCTTAACGGTGGCCGAGAGAGAGAGAGAGAGAGAGAGAGAGAGAGAGAGAGAGAGAGAGAGAGAGAGAGAGAGAGAGAGAGAGAGAGAGAGAGAGAGAGAGAGAGAGAGAGAGAGAGAGAGAGAGAGAGAATAATTATTGCACTATTATACTGGACACCTAAATCTACAGCCAGAGAGATAATGGGACACATAGGAGACATCTCAGCCAAATAATCAGTAATCACAGAGGGAGGGGGATAAAATACACCCGAGAGTTGTAAGAGGTGGGGATTAAGCCAAAAGGGAGAAGTAAGAGCAAGACCAGATGACAAAGATATTGGGATAGGCCTAAGGATTTATATAGTAGGAATAAAATGCAACACAATCAGATTTATTAAAGAATCTTCATCCAATGCTTTAAATATTAAGTAGACGTATTATATAGCTAAAATGAACACAGGGTAATATTGAATGTAGAATATAGATGAAGCCATGACATTTATAAAATCATTATTGTTATATATATTGTATACTGTTAATTTTTATATAATAAAACAAATGTACAGGAGCAAATCTCAGGATGTGTTGTGAAATATGACAAAAGGGTCTTAGGAGAGAAATACATTATTACTTACCGTATATACTCTTTATAATTTAAGAATCAGATAATATAATAATAATTACTTTATTATTGTTACTATTTATATTTTATATTTTTATAATTGTATTATTATTATCATTATTATTATTATTATTATTATTATTATTAATATTAGTATTGTTATTATTATGGGCTTAGGAAGGGATGAGGCTGTGTAGACCAAATTGTCTTTAAAAGTTATTTTGTAGAGATATATCTGGAGAAGGGACGGACGTTGTATACTGCCTGCATAGCCTTGGAGAAACCCTATGAGAGAATTGATAGAGAATATTTGTTGAAATTATTGGGTAATAGGAAGGAGTAGTTGGCAAGTTCCAGTAAGCAGTGAAGAACATGTATGAGGGTGTAAGGGCAGCAGTGTGTTTAGAGGGTGGACAGAGCAAGTCCTTTGATATAATACTTGAGTTGAAGCAGGAGTGTGTGATTTCCCCATTGTTGTTCAGTATACGTATAGATGGAGCCATGAAGAAAATAGAAGGAAGAGCAGTGGATGTTGGAGTACCCTTGGTATGGAAAGGGAGTGAGTGGAAGTTGTCTGTGATGCTGTTCGCTGATGATACAGTTCTGAGGAGTGACTATGATTTAGAATTGCAAAGTTTGGTTAATATAGTTTGAAACTGTCTGTAAGAAACGGAACTTAAAGGCCAATGGGGCGAAAACTAAGGCTAAGGTCTTTGAGAAGGATGCAGTCATAGAGTGTGAGATGGGGTTAAAAGGTAAGACAAAGAAGAATGTCAGCTCATTTAAGTATTTGGGTAGCGTGATGAATATATACATACATACATACATAAATTAAAGACCGAATGCTCCACATGAAGTGCAGTTACAGTCACATGTCCTAATGGCGGCGTTCCTGGTCTGCCCTAGTTCATCCATCCTCTCCACATGTCCAAACCATCCAAGCCTGGTAGTATGCATCTCATGGAAGGGGTGTGGTGCACAGTGGATAGTTGGAAAGATCAATAGAAAGGTGTACTGAGTGAGGAGTTTACAGTTCACGGCGGAGTGCACCAGGGCTCTATGTTAAGCCCTATCCTCTTTGTTATGGTTCTGGAGGCACTATCTAATGATTAAAAAGCTGGGCTCCCCTGGGAACTGCTATACACAAATGACTTAGTACTTATCGCAGATAGTGTGCGGGATGCCGAGGCCAAGTTCAGAAGATGGAGAGAGGGCATGGCAAGTAAAGGGTTAAGAGTTAATATATATAAATCCATGGTTTTACACAGTATATTAGGGCTAGGAAAGGTAGTAAAATGTGTTACATACCCATGCGCAGTATGCAGAAAAGGAGTGGGCGCGAACTTAATACAGTGTAGCGTCTACCGCTGCTGGGTACATCACGGGAAGAAGGGCTGCACTAGAATATAGGAACCTTTACCAAGGAAGAATTCCGAAATTGAGAAAATTGTATGCAAAGGTGAGCTTGTGTTCAATGACTGGCTCGAAAGTGTTAATTTTGGCCATGAGGCACTGGAGATGGTGGACAGGTTTTGCTACTTTGGTGATACCATCTCTGCCAGTGGTGGGGCTGAGGCAGCCACTATCGTCAGAATAAGATTCAGCTAGGGAAAGTTTAGAGAACTTTTGCCACTACCACCATGAGATGACTCCCTCTTCCCTTGAAGGGAAAGGTGTACGCTTCATGTGTTAAAAGCGCAATGATGTATGCTTCAGAAACGTGGCCTGTCAAAGCAGATGATAACAACAGACTGGAACGCAATGAGATGAGAACGGTGAGATGGATGTGAGGTGCCAAACTGCAAGATAGGATATTAAGTGAAGAGCTAAGTAGAAGGTTAGATATCAAGAGTATCAGTGATGAGATGCGTACTAGCAGGCTTGCATGGTTTGAACATGTGAAGAGGATGGATGAACTAAGCTGGGTGAAAAGATTCAAGTCCATGAATGTTGAGGAAAATGCACCAAGGGGCGGACCAAGAAAGACATGGGATCGGACCATGAGGTCTGATCTTAAATCAGTGAACCTGACAAGTGAGGCAGCTCTCAACAGGGTTGACTGGAACGCCGCCTTTAGGACGTGAGAAAGTAACCTCACTTTGTGTGGAGCACTCAGTCTTTAAATTTGTGTATGTATGTACTGGTATGTATCATCACTGATTCTCTTGATACCTAGCCTTCTCCTCAGCTCTTCACTAGATATCCTATCTTGCAATTTGGCACCACAATCATTGCGTTTCATTCTGTTAATATCATCCGCTTTGACAGGCCACATTTCTGAAGCATATGTCATTGCGTTTCGAACACATGAAGTGTACACCTTTCCCTTCATGGGGAAAGGGAGTCTTCTCATGGCAAGTAGTGGCAACAGTTCTCTGAACTTTCCCCAGCTGCATCTTATTCTGGTGATAGTGGCAGCCTCAGCCTCACCACCGGCAGAGATGGCATCTCCTAAGTAGCAAAACTTGTCCACAATCTCCAATGTCTCTTTGCCAAAGTGAGAGAAAATGTAAAACAGGGGAAGAGGGTTATAGGAACGCTGAAAGCAGTGACCAGGAATAGAGTGATAAGCATGGAAGTAAAGAAGTCATTGCATAATAGTGTGTTAATCCCGACATTGACGTAATGGAGTAGAGCATGGACATTGTTGGAGAGACACAAATCTAAAGTAAGAAGGGTGGATATGAGTTACTTGAGAAGTGCTTGGGGAGTCACTTGGAGAGATAGACAGACAAATGCGGAAATATGTGAGCATTCTGGTATAGATGTGGATGTATTGGAGAGTGTGAAGAGGAACACCTTGAGGTGGTTTGATTATGTGGAGCTTATGGAAAGTGAAAGAATGACTGTAAGATTGTATTAGAGTGAGGTGGAACGGCAAAGTGGGAGAGGCACACCGAGAGTGAGATGGAGGGATGGAGTTGTGAGCTATATGAACGAAAGTGTTGTTAGGTGGGAGGAGGGGTGCCGGCTTACCGATGACAGAAATGCATGGATGATACCTCATGAATCAAGGCGCCTTGCAATGGATAGAATAATATATATATTATTCTTGTTATATTTATGCTTTGATCGGTGGTCGAATTAGTAAAGCAGTTGAATTAGTCCAAACGGTCAAATTAGTCTGAACAGTTGGACTAATGCAAGTGTTCACATTAGTGCTACATAGCACGTTGTAGAATTAGTCAAATGGTTTAATTATTCTGAGCTGTCGAAGAAGTGGGAGTGGGGATAGTCATCAACGTAGCTGTGTTAATCTGAGTGATCAATAGGTTAATTTGTACTGTACAAGCCGTAGAATTAGTTAGAGTGCTCGAAGTCCTAACATTTATCTGAGTTGTCAGTTTTTCCCGAACGGTCAAATATGAACCACGCCACCTTTCTCTATTAACTCGTGTGAACTTCTAAAGATCGGTGTTGAAAATTGCCTAGGAGCTTTTCTGATCCGATCCAATAACAAATATACTATGACGAAGAACAACGAGACGGGTTGGCTTCATCGGGTAAACAATATTTAAAATACAAAGACAATGGTATTAAGTCATTAGCTGGTCTAATTAACCACTAAAGGATCATGACGCGTTTTAACTGATTATTCTGGGTATCATTAGACGGTATTATAAATTTAGGAAGGATCTGTGGGAATTATATTGGTAAATACTGTCTTCGGGGGTTCTTTTCCCCTGCGTAGCATCTTGCTCTGTACAGGGGCACAGTGCGTCCATGTATTGAGTATTATTCACACGTGTGGTGAGGATCCTCTCGCACAGCACTTCTGGACAAAGTGAAAAAGAAAGCCTTCCGTCTCATTAACTCTCGTCCACTCACCAATTATCTGCAGTCGCTCCCTCTTCCCCGCAGTGTTGCATCTCTCTCACTATTCTACCGTTATTACAATGATCAGTGTTCCTCAGAGCTCTCTCCGTGTATACCACCCCCTCTTCGTGGAACATGTGACACCCGTCTTACAACACAGTCCCACCCCTGCTCTGTGCAGCTCTCCAGCCCAAGAGTGAAACGTTATTCTGTCTTTCTTCTATTCAACAGCTGAGCTCTTGAAATCTCTCCCAGGATCAGTCTTTCCCTCTTCCTTTAACTTAAATGACTTCAAACTCTGTGTGTCCAGGCATTTGGCTCGAACGTCCCTTGATTTTGGCCCTGTCACTCTTTCAACTCTGGGGGCGGGACTCGCTACAGGCAGTTCTGGCGTTTGTCTCCATTACTCAGATTGAAAGTAAATATATATATATATATATATAATTATATACCGGAATATATATATATATATATATATATATATATATATATATATATATATATATATATATATATATATATACCGGTATATATGCCCTTCCAAATTTAAACAATATCGTCTTATGATAGCAAGAACAAACTGTTCAAGCGCATCATAATCCTCATGGGGTTAATATAAATAATAAAAACTTCAGGTTGAATCATTCGTGGGTATCTTCAGCTACAACAATATATATGAGAATTTCCTTCAACAACCTGATATTTGGAAGAAGCTTAATGGAGAACTGCATTTGATTTTAATTCAACAGCATAATATGCAGAACTGATTGAACAGATTTCTTCTTGTAATTAGTTATGGGTTAAACAAGACATGAAGAAACTGGTACATAAACTGATTAAGAAGACTAGAAAGCTCTACGGACCATACCAAATAATGCTACTGCCAGGGCAATGCAGTATAGTGCAACTAGAACTTGGTTTAACTGATCAATGGTATTCTTGTTTCAAGCCAACACAAAATCGACGAGAGTTAACAATAAACAATACAAAATTAGGGTATTATGCTAATAGGTGTGAAATAATCAAATTCCAAATATCATATTCATTGCTAATCATAAACAAATCATTACCATAACATGTAATTTTGTTCAAGGTACAGAAATTGTAAATATGGTAGCATCATAAACAGTAGCCTATGTTGTGTGTGTATGCATGTCAATGTTCACGCTTTGATATTCTGCCTCATTTACGCACGGGTGCTTTTCTATGTTGCGTCAATAAGTACCAATAATGTTTTATCAATTCTTAATTTACTGTATCAACAATAATGACTGTTTTTTAAGATATTCTCCACGCACTCTGTATCGTTCGATGTTCTAATCCTGTCACTGACTTTTCTCGTTTTATAGATAAATTGGTGTCGTTATTCATTGTTACTAGTCTACAAATCACTAGCCAAACCTCTCATAACTCAAAAAGGACTTGAACAATCGAGCTGATTTTCTTCCAAAGCAGTAAATAGGTGCGACAAATTGTAGCCCGTTTGTTCTAACCCTCCTTGAGTTACAATAGGCTAGGGGTAACAATGCCAAGACTCGTGACAATGCATATGATAATAATTATGCATATATGGCTTTATGTATACTGACTATAGGTAGCGCCAACGAACTAGACAATAATCTCGATCCCTGACCTCTCTGCAACTCAGAAGTGCCTAGAGCAAACTGGCATTAAAAATACACACCATTTTTCCTGGTGGACTCTTTCCAAATGATAGAAACGTCAGCCCGATTGCTTTAATTTATTTCGAGTTATAAGAAGTTAAGGGATCAAGATTATTGTCAAGTTCGTTGGCGTTACCTACAGGTATATATAGTGTGGTGCCCCTGATCTGTTATGGCTGTTCCCTGCTCTCTGAGTGGGTCGGTGCTCCTGGTGTGCGAGTGAGAAGGGCCTAGAGCCACGCCATACCCGAGGACTGTAATTTGATAGATTGCTTACAAGCATAATGACTCAGGCAAGGCCAAACTCGCCACCATTATGGTGAGGAGTGATCAGTTACCTGCCCCCCGACACCCACCGATATTGCAGCATTTTAAGGGAGCCCACCTCGCTTTTTTGTTATCTTTCTCTCCCTCTCTCTTTGGCTTGTATCCATTCGGCCCCATTCAGCCTACTATTTTAAGACGTTTACCCCCATCCAGGTGTCAATATTTTCCTGGCGAGCTGTAGCGAGCCACCATATACAGTATATATTGTTGTTTTGACAGCAAGCTAGATTTGTACATTTTTCGATAGTAAAATTTCTCCGGCGAAGCCGGATTTCTCCATACAATGCTGGCTCGCTATCGCTCGCCAGGAAGAAATCGACACCTGGATGGGGATAAACGTCTTAAAACAGTTGGCTGAATGGGGCCGAATGGATACAAGCCAGGCAAAGAGAGAAAACAAGAGAAAGATAACAAAAAACCAGTTACCCCCCTTAAGATGGCACGCCCAACAGGTATAATAATGCTTATAAACATATACTAATAACAAACTAAGAGGTAGGCAGGTAAACACTGATCACTTCTGAATATTTGACCATATTAACAACATATTTATAATTTTGATTTTAGCATAATATAGTGCGTATGTACAGTAAGACGCTTGCTAAAACAAAATATATGGCTAAAACATAGTTCATCACATAATATATATTAATACAAATACAATGAGTAAGAGAATGTGACTGTAGGCTTGCATATTAATACAAAGTCAACACGAATTAAATATGTACGGTTAAGGAGAGCAAAATTTTAAAAACCATGAATAAATTAGCATGTCGTGCATGAACAATGATTACACTATGATTAAGGAACAAGTTTTGATAGTGGAGTACAGCATGCTTCGGGAATTATACATTATTGAGGAGGAGTGATTGAATAAGTTAAAGGGAGGCTGGCCGTTTGTTTGGTCTATTAATTCATGTATTCATATATTGTTTTAGTTTCCTCCCTAGACCTCCATCAAGCTTAGAAAAACACCCCCTAGAGTCCTAGACACAAGATAAATGTGTACATTTTTCGGTAGAAAAATGTCCCGGCCGAAGGCCTGTTCCTCATAAAATTGCAGGCTCGCTATCGCTCGCCATGAAATAATCGACACTTAAATGGCACGAAAGGTCTTAAAATTGACAACGAAATGGGGTGAAAGGTGTTAAATTTGCCAAACTAATGGGCCGAACGTCTTATAATCTCAAAACTAGTGGGGCTAAACATTAGGGAGAAAGGGGTCCAGAAAAACGGTCTGCCTCCCCTTAAATTACTTATAGGAACCCAGGCACGAATATGGAAATAATGAATGAGAAGCCAGCTTGAATTCGCTGCATATCACGAATGTGGTAATACACAATGAAAATGTAATGTTATTTTTTAACATCGTTCTTAACACCAATAACTTCCCAAATGAAATTAATGAAAGCGTGTGATCCTCCCAGGATTCGAACTCAAGATATATTTATCATAACTTACACGCTCTAACCAATACACCATCAAAACAGTTATATATGCAGCAGATGACCACGATAAATATCCATTTGATCGAATAATGGATATCAATATAATCACGTCCTGGACCCAACTGCATGTGAGGAAATACACACACACACTCACACACACACACACAGACAAACATGTAGCCCTTCGTACCCAACCACCCTCTGAAACAAGCAAACAAACAAGCCACCCAAAGTAACCCAGTAAGCCAGTGTTCCGAGACCCCCCCCCCCCCCAGTACAACCACAACTACATGCATCTACAGTGTCACCACCACCACCACCACTACCACCACTCTCGCGTATACAAACAGGCTTTACAACTACCACCATCAACACCACCTTAACACTCTGTTACGGCGGCGGAACTACCACATGTTACAGCTGCTACTTTTGTTGTTGAGATTGTTGCGGTATTATCCGTGTCATTTACCCCTGACATAATCTCAACTAGAGTTTATATTGTTATGCTAGTATCATAAGGTCGTTTCAAAATGGGCTAGTTGACTGGGTAATAAAACGAATGATGCACATTATATATTAATTATTTACATATAAGAATAGTAGACACAGTAAACACAGTTTATTTAGGGTATATGACCTCTATACACCATACACAAATACAGAATACCAATATACAGGGTGTTCGAAAAATACACTGATAAATTGACAGGACGTTGTCCATCATCATTATTCAATCAGAATAACTCTTGTCTGTATTTGGCTCATTATCGAGTTAATTGACTGTAAAGAAATGTAGCAATAGCAGGTTTGAAATCATAGCATCATGATGTAACAGCAATAATTAATAATTTCTAACATCATATCGAATACTGTCTTCAACAATAATTTGTTAACGTCATAGCATTTATATTCAAAAGCAGCAGAAAGCAGAACTGAAGATTTGTATTTTTAAAATAGAATAGAAAATTGATCTAGCTCTATCTTAGCAATGGCATCGTTGCGGTCCAGACACATGAGAGTCAAACTTCCACCCTTGTAGTGTTCTGGGCAGCTCGTTCTTCCACTGTCGATTCAGGTCTCCGTAACAGTCGTCGGGGCCCAAAGTGATAAGCACCATTAACTCTTTCAACTCTTGGCACACTAGGGGCGGTGCTTCCTCTCGATCGCTAGTTTGACCGGAACGAGGGTCTATAGTTCCTCTATCTAAAATTGTATCCCTTATGTTACATCTAGTACCTTTGGAATGTGATTGCCGAGTTAGTAGCAAGGGAATGAAGAGGGCAGGGTAGTAGCTTGTGGCGAGTGGATATCTCTTTCTTTTCTGAAGGGTGTGTCATGTGACTGGATTGCAGCCCTCATTGCATTGCAGCAGTATGAAATCTTTTCTCTGAGGTGTTCTATTTCTTGTTTGAAGTCAGTGATTTATCGATCCAGATACCGAGGTATTGAAAGGTGCCCACCCATTCTAAGTGGGTTCCCTGGATAGTGAATCTGGTGTCTGGATCCCTGTCTTTGATGATCATTGCCTTTGATTTTTCCTTAGAGATCTTGAGCTCGAGTTCTGTGCATTTGTTTGATATGAGGTCCAGGCAGGCCTGTGCTTTGGTCAGTGCCCTGGTGCCTTTTACAATTAGGACTAGGTTGTCAACAGAGCTCAATATATCTGTGTGGGTGAGCAGATTGGCTGCAACAATATCCTCCACTCCCCCCTGCGGTGTTCCACTCTCAACTGTCCTGTAGGATGATTTCTTGCCTTGAAAGGTCACTTGCTTGGTGGTTCTTGAGGTAGTTTCTTATCCAGGCAAGTATTCTCCTTGCCACCCCCTTTTTCCCTAGGTTGTTTAGGATGGCTAGGGGGTTGGCCAGCTGGAACGCCTTCTCGAGGCCCAGAAACGCAGTGATGGTCTTCTTGTCTCGAGTCTGGCTAAGTAGGTGAATTATGCACTCCGTGGTCACTTTACTGGTGGTAAAACCAAGGGTGTTGGGGTGTAATGGTCGGATCATCCAGTTCAGCCTTGCCTTGGATCATTCATTCTGAGGTCTTGCATAGGCAGCTGGTTAGAGATATCAGGTGGTATATTTTGATTTGTTTGGATTTGGGGATGGGTGTTATTTTGGCTCTCTTCCAGTTCAAGGGCAACTTTCCAAGGTGTAAACAAGTGTTGGTGAGGGAGAGGATGGCCTGTGAACCGGTTGGGCCAGCATGGATGATGAGGGAGTAAGTGCCACCATCTCCTCCTGGTGTGTATCTCTTCTTGTCTTCTTGGCTTGCTGTACTTTGGAGAGTGTGAAGGGAGTGTCGGTTGGTGTTCTCCAGCCTCTTCTCCCTGCAGACATATTTCTTTCATGTGTGTATGAATATTTTGCGGAAGCTAGTAGCCTGCAGCCCTGTCTGCTTCTCTTTCCAGCATGGGGTGGGCTGGTGTTCTTGGCTTCTTCTTCTGGTGGCCATGTTGAGTTTTGCCCAGAGTTCTGCAAGAAAGATGTGTTCGTTAAAGGTGGTGCACCAATAGTACCACTATTCGAGTCTTGCCTCATTGCCAACTCGCCTGGTATGTGCTACCACTTCCCGCAAGGTTACCAGGTTACCGTACTTGTGCTCTCTCCTATAGGGTTCCTTGTGGCTGTTTACTCAGGTGTTCATTTCTTATATATCGTCATTGTAGAACCACCAGTCCCAGTTGCGTAGCACTGTCTTCTTTTGGGGAATTGATTATTCAGCAGTCCTGTTTAATGCGGTGAAGAGTTGCTGTTCCTGGTCATACAGATCCAGCTGGTTATAGCTGGCTGTCTCCCAATAGTGGGTTAGTGCACATTCGATGAAGGACCAGTCTGCCTTCTTGGTGTTCCATCCTCTTGGTTCTGGCAGCCTAGGTGTGCAGCCGTTAATCCTTAGGGTTGTTATAGTTGCATAGGGGTCACTCATCAGTGTGTCATGTTTGTTTTTGTTTTTTTCTATGTGGATGGGAGAGACAAAACATGACCCATCGTCAGATTTCTTGATGTAAATGCGAGGTGTAGTCTTCCTCCATGAATATGGGTGAGTGTTTCAACTTTGAAGGGGGATTTCGGACCTTATATACCCCTGTCCCAAATCAAGTTGTGTCTGTGGGGGTTCCAATGGACCAATCGCGTTGTGTTGTGTTTGGTGGTCCCGTCTACTTGATCATGGAGCGTGAGGAGTTCAAGCTTGGGGTTGCTAGGGGATCTTTATTCTATCACGGGTGAAGGGAAGGAGGTCCATGACGTGGTCGTCCAGAGTACCTGCTCCGATGACATGGAGTGTGTGCGGTAGGGCGGCGTGTCAACGGGAGCTGTCTTATCATTGCTGTAAGGGGTGTTGGGGGATTCTTCAGAATCTGCTCAATATATATATTGAAGGTTACTACTTTCTTACCGTCATTTTCTAGCAATGTGTATATGCATAATCAAGTTTATATATATACATAATATTAATATAATTGTATATACATTTGGCAAGATCTTTAATCTGTTCTCTATGCAATTATTTAGTTTGTTTTCATCAACTATCTTAGCTAAGTTTACCTCTAAGATTATGTTATGAATTGCATTATTATATACTATTACAATGCTTAACCAATAATACCTTTTTAAGATGGTACGGAAATAAATTGTACTACGGCCCGTATTTAGGCCTAATAGACAAATCCCATTATTGTCTGCAGTACCGGTAATTAGACTAGATTTCTTGTCTTCCTGTTCTGTCAATATAATACGCTAGTTTGTAATGTTATTGTATTGAGGAGTACTGGAACATTATTCCAACATTCCCATTGCAATTACAACAACTAACGTATCATATTAATTTGTTAAGAATATGGCTAATCTACAATGCTGATCACCGACAATGACAAGGGTTGTCTAGGAATTAGGGCCCACATGTCGAGGGGCTTGACCTAACAGTTACAGCTTCCTTCATATTAAATCAAATTATAAACCTGCGGAGTTGTTATATAAAGAATATTACAAGTCAATCTTGTAGTGCTTTAGGGTAAAAATAATAATTATTGTGCAATAAGAGTTTACGAAAATAAATTGCGTATTATTATGTTGAACTGAATTATTTAGTTAGTTATTACCATCAAAATGTTGCTCTAGATACATCTCCATCTTACTATTCAGTCCTACTGCAATTATATGACTGACGTGTCTTAACCTCTGCTTAAAACCATGTACCGTGCAAACACAATTATATCCTACATCATCATCACAGTATAATATCTACTCCAATGCTAAAATTTGTTCTTCTTCCGGTCCTACCTCCGTGATAACTAATATACTATATTCGTGTCACTTCAACACAACTTGTCATATTACTTGTCATTAGTATTGATAATGTTATTTTTCAACATAGGAGATACACTTCCTATAATTGGTACCTGTAATTGCCATCACCATCGTCATCACTACTACTACTACTACTACTACTACTACTACTACTACTAGCTTCCGTCCACCATCATAATCTTTGCCGCCAGCACTAACGAACCCTTTCATCACACTCTTCAACACCATCATAATATTTGCTTCCACTACTAACCCGCTAACTAACTGGATGTGGCAAGGGGTTTTCATAATGAGAGTCGAGTGTATGTTATTTAGAGAGAAAAGGTAGTGAAGTGTTTGGAATGAGGGTATGGCTGAGATGTGGATGTATAATGCCTCCTTGATTGTTTAAGGGGAGGAAGACCGATTTTTCTGGACCCCCTTCTCCCTAATGTATAGCCCCACTACTTTTGAGATTATAAGACGTTCGGCCCATTAGTTTGGCGATTTTAAAGCCTTTCGCCCCATTTCGTTGTCAATTTTAAGACCTTTCGTGCCATTTAGGTGTCGATTATTTCCTGGCGAGCGAAAGCGAGCCTGCAATTTTAAGAGGAACCGGGGGGTCTAGTTTTTTCTTCTTCTAAGCTTGATGGAGGTCTAGGGAGGAAACCAACAAATATATATGAATAAATGCATTAATAGACCAAACAAACGGTCAGTCTCCCCTTAACCTTTTAACCTCTGTCCTCTTCATGGCTGAGGTTGAGACTTGTGTATACTAAGACAATGGAGAAAACAACAAGACTTAAAAGTGTAGAATAAATAGTCGAAAAGTGAGGCGGTTACTGATGCCTACAGCATAGCACTAAATGTCGATTCATGGAGAACTCAAGATACATTGACGAATGCAGAAATCAGTATACAGGTATACTCGAATGATGAGACGGAATATGAACTGAAAGAAGCTTTGCATTTGTCGGTATCTGAACATCCATGATGGTCTACAACATGTCCTTGTATATCCGTTTTCTTAAGGTAGGGCATAGACCACAGTAGATCTGAACTTGACACGAACATGGAACTTTGCAGTAAGGAACCCCAAATCGGAAAACGAACCCCCACGTTCGAACTTCGAAAATGTTATATTTTCGCGTTTCGAGGTTCGAACTTGGGGGGTTCGTTCTCCGATTTTGGGTCCCTTACTCCAAAGTTTAATCTTCGTGTCAAGTTAAGATCTAGTTTACTTTCCAAATAAATGATGTGTCGAAATGGAAATTACGTTGCATGAGTAGTATCACGGATTTAAAAACTAATTATATAAGGAATTGTATAGTGTGGGGGGAATGACGCCGGTGAGTAGAACTAATTATATAAGGAATTGTATAGTGTGGGGGGAATGACGCCGGTGAGTAGAACTAATTATATAAGGAATTGTATAGTGTCGGGGGAATGACGCCGGTGAGTAGAACTTCTCATGGAACGGCTGAGTTAAACTGGATATATTTCCATTGGGGACATATAGACACCTTCGATCGATTCCACTGTACTCGGGAAAGATCTGTCTCTAGCTCACAAATTGATCAATGTTTGCACTCGCGACGGGAAACCTTAGCAGCACCCACACATTCTACCTAACTAATTTCTACTAGAAAAACCTAGCCTAACCAACCTAATTACATTTAACCTAATTTGCCTTACTTCATTGATCCTATCCTAACTAACCTATCCATATAATTAGGTCGGAATAATTTTATTAGGTTAACTATATATATAATGCCAATTTACTGTACGTTATATTAAGTTATGTATGTAACATTACTCAAGGTTAGGCTTGCTAAGTTGGGCTAGGTTATGTTCATTTCATTAAGTTGTATTATAATAGTTTGGTTTGGTCTAATTAGGTTAGTTGATTAGGTTGGGCACTTTGTTTATTCACCGTCAGCGCAGACATTGATAGACTTAATGCTGACATTGGACCCGTCATAATCAATTGATAGCGTAGATCCTTCTTGAGCACGTAACAGATACATGATATGGCTGTGGGTATTTATAGTATTTTATGATATTATAATGTTACTTTATAGTATTTCATCTTGTCAGCAAACTAAATACATGTACCTATCAGTAGCTTTTGTATTATATGTTTATCTTAGTTTACCATCACCACTAAAATCATTACTACTTCAATTACCCATGATTCACCACCAAAGGAAACACGATCATTACCTCACTACTTTCACAATCACTTGATCAATCACTTTCTCCAACATAGCCGTCGAACTCGTTTTCAGAACTACTAGGAATCCAACTCTTCCATTAACTATCATTACCACTACAGTTACTACTAAAGAAGCTGATCTATCAAACATTGCATCTACCACCACCATTATCATTGCACTTGCAACTGCAGGCACTAAGCAACTCGTATATTAACCATTACCATCAACACCACCATCTCACAGCCATAATTATTACCATTATCACCACAATATTCCAACCACCACAACCACCACCCTATTTCAAACTACTGTGATCACCAAATTCATGCCTCAATTAAACTAAACTGCTACCGTCACTATCACCACTTCAGCTTTCCTATCAACAGCTATCATCATCACCATCGAAGCCTTCCTATCGACTATTATCGTTATCACCATTTCATATTTTACATCAACTGTTATTATCACCAAACTTCGCTACCAACTTCTATCACTATCACCACCAAGAATGAATTTGACCAACTAGTATTATCTTCACCAATACCGCCACACATTTATCTTACTAAGTACTATGGCTATCATCTCCACAAATCTTTCTTGCTAACTGCTATGTAACTATCGCCACACATAGTTCATACCAATCCAATATCACCACCACCACCACCACACATATTTCATCCTAAACTACTATCACCACACAACCTTTCTACCACCACAACCATCTTCTCCAAGCACCACACCCCATCCCATCCATAGGCACCATCATACGAAACTAATATCACCACCAAAGCTTACCCACCACCGCAACCATCTTCCCCACCATTACACATCATTCCTACCACCACAACCATCTTCATCACCACGATACAGCATACACGCCACCACAACCATCTTCCCCACCACCACACATGATTCCTACCACCACAACCATCTTCATCACCACGATACAGCATACACGCCACCACAACCATCTTCTCCACCACCACCATCTTCATCACCACGATATAGCATACACACCACCACAACCATCTTCATCACCACGATACAGCATACACGCCACCACAACCATCTTCCCCACCACCACACATGATTCCTACCACCACAACCATCTTCATCACCACGATACAGCATACACGCCACCACAACCATCTTCTCCACCACCACCATCTTCATCACCACGATATAGCATACACACCACCACAACCATCTTCATCACCACGATACAGCATACACGCCACCACAACCATCTTCTCCACCACCACCATCTTCATCACCACGATATAGCATACACACCACCACAACCATCTTCATCACCCGATACAGCATACACTGTTTGCTGAGGTGTGGTGGAGTGGTCTTGCCACTGGCCTGGTAATCCAAAGGTCCCGGGTTCAAATCCCGATGTATCAATGGGAAGATATTATTGGGATGGAATTTGTGCTGTACCTAGTATCAGTGCATTACCACAAGCCCACCGAAACGTCAATAAAATACCCTCATTGTTCCCTGATTAAATAGCACTGTATGAATATTCCCATATTCAAAATATGCTATAGGGGTGCAATGCCTGGTGAGTTATCTGCTCAAGAGGTGGCGTTGTGTGTGTGTAAGTGTGAGAGTCCGAGTGTAGGGAGTGAGACAGTGAAGCACGGGAACGAGGTGGCTTCAGAGATGGGGTCGTTTCGGGCCATGAGTGAGCACCGTGCCTCATGTGAAGGCAAGATGGCAGGTGCTCGTTGTACTCTACGTGCTTCACATGTCTCACTCCCTAGACTGGAACAAGACCTCACGGGCTTCACTATTCATTGTAAAGCGGTGAATGTTAAGGCTCTCAGCCTATGCCCGAGAGGAAGTAAGTTGGAATATAGAAAAAAAAAAATAAAAAAAAAATACACACCACCACAACCATCTTTCCCACCACCACACATGATTCCTACCACCACAACCATCTTCATCACCACGATACAGCATACACACCACCACAACCATAACCATCTTCCCCACCACCACACATGATTCCTACCACCACAACCATCTTCATCACCACGATACAGCATACACACCACCACAACCATCTTCCCCACCACCACACATGATTCCTACCACCACAACCATCTTCCCCACCATTACACATCATTCCTACCACCACAACCATCTTCCCCACCACCACACATGATTCCTACCACCACAACCATCTTCTCCACCATTACACATCATTCCTACCACCACAACCATCTTCATCACCACGATACAGCATACACGCCACCACAACCATCTTCCCCACCACCACACATGATTCCTACCACCACAACCATCTTCCCCACCATTACACATCATTCCTACCACCAAAACCATCTTCCCCACCACCACACATGATTCCTACCACCAAAACCATCTTCCCCACCACAACCATCTTCTCCACCACCACACATTATTCCTACCACCACAACCATCTTCCCCACCACCACACGGCATTCCTACCACCACACCCATCTTCCCCACCACCACACCCATCTTCCCCAACACCACACCCTCATCCCATCCATCGGCACAAGAGACCAAGCCAGCATATGAATCGAAGCGTCAGTGAGCCACCTTGTCAGAGTAATATGCAGATGGAATCCCTCACTGGCTGGTCCACTTTTTTGGCCTGAGATGGACTAGTTGATATCATGGGTGCAGGCGGTGCTTTAGTGACGGCTGCCTGTGTTCCCCGCTAGCTCGCTCTTCCGACTCTCTCTTTCTATATTATGTATCACTGGTTTGTTTTCCTCTCTCATTTAGCTTCCGTCTTATTGTTGTTAGATCAGATAAGAAAGAGTTCTGAGACGGGATTCAACATTTTTGGGAGATTGTTACATAAAGGAAAACAGATAAAAGGGGTTGGAGATGATTCGATCGCTGGATTAATTTGAACGTTCAACCCAAAACGGCTGCTCAGCCCAAATCGACCGTTCGGGTAAATTTTTCTTAGTTATCTTTAATTTTTCCCTTCACACTTGCACATTCATTGTTGTTCTATAAATATACCTCTGTTGTTGTCTTCACCCTCCTTCTATTCTACTCATCTTTAAATGTATGTTTTGCTCTCTTGTCTTCATCTCTTATTGAGCATCTCTATATCTTTGTCATTATATTTTGCTAGTTATACCTCATATTTCATTCTTCTTCCGTTTTCCCTTTCCTTGTCCACATTCAGTCTTTGTCTTAATCCTATTTAACTCTCCTCTTGACATCATATCGCTTTCTTCTATAACCTAATACTTTACATACAAATATTGCCATAGCCTACATATTAAATACTATAATCCTATCAAGCCATCTTTGTTACTGTCATATCTTTGTCCTTTTCTATATTTACATCTATCCGCATTTAGTTCTCCCTATTTCCCCATTACCGTGCGTAGCTGTAAATGTTCTTAATTATGTTGTGTATGTTCCCTTCCTCTTCCCAATATTGAAACTACTTGTAATGGGTTATATTTGTGTTGTAATCACGCTGTATTCATCAACCTCTCTCGTCCGTAATTCCTTTTAAATATTAGCTCCTTACATTAGCTTTAGCTCAACAAATGTCAGCGTATCCATCTTTACTGTCAATTAGAACCATTTGGCAGCATAATGTCTGGAAGGCTTAGTAACAGTCACATAATATATATCCATGAAGCACTAAATCTTCCTTTAACACAAAAGTTTCGCTATGCATGGACTTTGGTTATTTGGTAGCGCATGTATTTTCTAAAGAATTCTACATTTCTAAGGTCATTATCTTTCATAGCTACATAACTGGCAATTTGCGTCCATATGTATGATTAACAACGTGTGGGTAAAACACAAAATAGTACTTTAGTATATAATTGGCGGCTACCGTGGAAACGATAACCATGCAAAACTGTAACCTGCAGCAACCGCTTCAGTGTTAAGGGGGGTGACCTGTTTCTGTTCTGTCCTTTTCTATCTTTCTCTGGCTTGTATCCATTTGGCCCATTCAGCCTACTGTTTTAAGACGTTTATCCCCATCCAGGTGTAATTTTTTTACTGGTGAGCGGTAGCGAGCCAGCATATATTTTATTTTTGTTTGACAGCAGGCTAAATTTGTACATTTTTCGATAGAAAAATGTCTCCGGCGAAGCCGGATTTCTTCATGTAATGCTGGCTCGCTATCGCTCGCCAGGAAGAAATCAACACCTAGATGGGGATAAACGTCTTCAAATAGTTGGCTGAATGGGGCCGAATGGATACAAGCCAGAGAAAGAGAGAAAAGGACAGAAATAACAAAAAGCAGGTCACCCCCCTAAAGACAGGTAGCGAGAAAGGACAGCCAGTTAGATATGGTTACCAGAAGTTCTTGTTCCCCTAAAGTTATTGCCTTAAGAAATAACCAGGTGAAGGGGCTCCAGGTGTAAGCTCCGAGACAGGAATGCAGAGGAAGCCGCGCACGGGGATCCAGTTTTTGTGAGTTTATCGATACGGAGTGGCGATAGCAGCTCGTCTGACATCTAATGAGTTATAATGTAGTGGAGTTAGCAGCTGGGCTTATTATGAGTTATAATGTAGCGGAGTTAGCAGCGGGGCTTATTATGAGTTATAATGTAGCGGAGTTAGCAGCTGGGCTTATTATGAGTTATAATGTAGCGGAGTTAGCAGCGGGGCTTATTATGAGTTATAATGTAGCGGAGTTAGCAGCTGGGCTTATTATGAGTTATAATGTAGCGGAGTTAGCAGCGGGGCTTATTATGAGTTATAATGTAGCGGAGTTAGCAGCTGGGCTTATTATGAGTTATAATGTAGCGGAGTTAGCAGCGGGGCTTATTATGAGTTATAATGTAGCGGAGCTAGCAGCGGGGCTTATTATGAGTTATAATGTAGCGGAGTTAGCAGCGGGGCTTATTATGAGTTATAATGTAGCGGAGTTAGCAGCGGGGCTTATTATGAGTTATAACGTAGCGGAGTTAGCAGCGGGGCTTATTATGAGTTATAATGTAGCGGAGTTAGCAGCGGGGCTTATTATGAGTTATAATGTAGCGGAGTTAGCAGCGGGGCTTATTATGAGTTATAATGTAGCGGAGTTAGCAGCGGGGCTTATTATGAGTTATAATGTAGCGGAGTTAGCAGCCGGGTTTATTATGAGTTATAATGTAGCGGAGTTAGCAGCGGGGCTTATTATGAGTTATAATGTAGCGGAGTTAGCAGCTGGGCTTATTATGAGTTATAATGTAGTGGAGTTAGCAGCGGGGCTTATTATGAGTTATAATGTAGCGGTGTTAGCAGCGGGGCTTATTATGAGTTATAATGTAGCGGAGTTAGCAGCGGGGCTTATTATGAGTTATAATGTAGCGGAGTTAGCAGCGGGGTTTATTATGAGTTATAATGTAGTGGAGTTAGCAGCTGGGCTTATTATGAGTTATAATGTAGCGGAGTTAGCAGCGGGGCTTATTATGAGTTATAATGTAGCGGAGTTAGCAGCTGGGCTTATTATGAGTTATAATGTAGCGGAGTTAACAGCTGGGCTTATTATGAGTTATAATGTAGCGGTGTTAGCAGCAGGGCTTATTATGAGTTATAATGTAGCGGAGTTAGCAGCGGGGCTTATTATGAGTTATAATGTAGCGGAGTTAGCAGCGGGGCTTATTATGAGTTATAATGTAGCGGAGCTAGCAGCGGGGCTTATTATGAGTTATAATGTAGCGGAGCTAGCAGCGGGGCTTATTATGAGTTATAATGTAGCGGAGCTAGCAGCGGGGCTTATTATGAGTTATAATGTAGCGGAGCTAGCAGCGGGGCTTATTATGAGTTATAATGTAGCGGTGTTAGCAGCTGGGCTTATTATGAGTTATAATGTAGCGGAGTTAGCAGCGGGGCTTATTATGAGTTATAATGTAGCGGAGCTAGCAGCGGGGCTTATTATGAGTTATAATGTAGCGGAGTTAGCAGCGGGGGGCTTATTATGAGTTATAATGTAGCGGAGTTAGCAGCGGGGCTTCTTATGAGTTATAATGTAGCGGAGTTAGCAGCGGGGGGGCTTATTATGAGTTATAATGTAGCGAGTTAGCAGCGAGGCTTATTTGTATTTCCCCTCGACCTGAACCACTGACAGGCCGAGCAGGGCCTCCGACTCAAATTATGGGTCCATTATGGCTGTTTGGGAAGGGATTATCCAATTAGAGGGCCTTGTTAAGCCGGTGGGTCTGTCTTCCTTGGTCCCCTTGGCCTCTATGGTGAGGAGGGCAGATATCACGGACTGAAATAAATTACCAGTCTCATATGACTCCTATCCTAATTAAATAGAAGTAATTATAATATCACTTGACAATCCACATTAGCTCGTTTCATCATATTCGTAGTGTTTCAATTTTAGTGTACATGTAAAACGAATATATATGCTGCAGCGACATCAAATGAGCATGCGCAATTCCATAGGAGTGAAGTGAGACTGGGGATAGTACAGACCGCAACACAGACGCATGGAGCCCTTCCCTGCTCGGAAGGAAATCGTTGAGCTCTGTGATATCAGAAGTTTCCGCCCAAAAGAGTAGAAGGGGGGCTATATAAACCCAACAGTTCTATACAAAAACTAGTACTATAGGAGTGGCTACAGTGAAGGAAGAGAAGCTGATAATGCGTATGAATAGAGCTGTTTGGCATCACATTGAATAACTCTGTGATATGTTCATTATATTTTGGTTGGCACCAGATTAATTTATCGTGGTTAGGATTTCTGCGTGTCAGAGGCTTACAGTAAATGTGATTGTTTCTATTAGATACATTTCATTTCAGAAAAGATATAGACAAATAGTGGTTTGGTAGCAGAGTTGTGGATATGTGGAATAGGCTACCGGGTGCTATAGTAGAATCAGTGATAGAGAGCTTTAAAATAATATTAGATAGGCATATGGATGAGAGGGGTTGGGTGTGAAAGGGATCTGCCTTATGTGGGCCAATGGGCTCTCTACACACTCTCGTTTTCTAATGTACTTTTGTTCAATTTGGATTCAAAGGATCCGAAGTAGTTATTAAGGTATCGTAATAACTGAACGAAACATCCATACGAGAAAATACTAATAAGGACTCGGGCAGTGCGTAGAAGAGGGTGCCGATAACAGTGGAGGCTGGTAGTAGATGCCTGTGTTGATTTAAATGCCACGTGGTGATAGTGATGGTGATGATGGGGTTGGCAGCGAGCGGTGTTATGGTGATGATGATGGATGATGGCCGGCATTATTCTCCAGCCTTAATTGTAGTGTGGTGGCCCGGGAAGTATTTAGTAGGGCTGATATCAAGGTCTTCCTCCGAGGGACCAGGGCAAGCAGGGTAGCCAACAAGATAAAGGGTTAAGTGCTTTATATATATATATATATATATATATATATATATATATATATATATATATATATATATATATATATATATATATATAGAGAGAGAGAGAGAGAGAGAGAGAGGACAGAGAGAGAGAGAGATTGTGTGTATGTTTATGAAAATATTAAAACGTTGAAGCTAAAGGATTATGCTTATTTTTAATTGGCAACATTGAAATTATACAGTAATTGGTAAATTGGACATAGACAAGTTAAGGACGGTATAGTGTATACAAAATGCCAGAGGGATTGTGAACTACATTTTAATAGAGGACCGACTGTGTGAGTGTAATTAAAAGGGCGAATTTGGTATTTGATAACTTACCACCATGATGCATTTTGAGGGTCTCTTAAACAATTGCATGGGAGTTAAGTTTGGATAACTTAGAGGCTACTGCTATAGTTAATCCCATCGGTATTACTCATTAATGCTGTATAATTGTACTTATTAACATAATCAGTTCTCATTTATATTAATAGGGAAAAAATATACAGGTCTGTAATTTGCATATTGAACCATCTGTAGATAATTCTTAACAAACGTTACATACAGTAAACATATAGTTAAAATGTATAATAGAATTAATTAAGTAAATCTATCAAAACAAAACCTTGTATTACTTGAAGAGGCATTTCCTGCTGTGGCTATTGAAGGGTGATGAGCGAGGACTTTGAGAACAACACCATTTGAAGAGGAGCACCGTACTAACAATGTTTTGCTTATACCTGCTTCTGTACAGTAATTTACGACACGTTGGCATCAAGTTGCCCTTCGTCATATGATATATTTTATCCATTTTTGTCAACTATTCGGAATTTTCAGCAAGAGTGTCTTGGCGTAACTCTGGTAGGGGTAGATGGTGGTGATTGTGGTGATGGATGCTGGGTAAGGGTGAGTGGTGCAGGCCTGGTAGGTGGTGATTAAGGCCCTGCACTGAGTCCACCACCCCTAACCCCAGCCCTCCATCATCTATCATCCCCTCACTTCAGACTCCCCCGCGCAGAACACTATTATTTGCTGTGTGAATAATTTGCTACGTATTTTATTGGGCTATATTAAGTGAGCAAGTTAATAGTGTGGCGTCTAGCGGGATGGTTAGTCCAGGCCGACCTTTGATTTATCCAATATTCTTCAGAGACCTTTTATAAGAATCCCATGATCAAATTTGATTCTTTGTGTTAGCCTGTGTATATGGAAATGTTTGTTTGTCTTTCTTTTTTATGGAGGGGCGGGGGGCATTTACCCATTTTCGCAACTACGAGTAACAAGCTCTACAAGTTAAACCTGATCTTGCTGGGTGCATGCAACTCGTTACTGAGTGCACGATAAATTCGATATCACAGGCACCGAAAATACCTGTAATCGGTGCTTCTGCCCCGTCCCTACAGTGCTGACCCTGACCTTAGATACCCTCAACCCCGATACCACTCATCTCGGAAGCTCAGTCACCCTTGGCCCCATCCTACTAACTCTGCCCAGTTTGGTCATCATAACTTCAAACACGTTGAGTTATTGAGCGAGTACATCACAGGCAGGCGAGAGCGATTGCTCTCATCTCACTGTGAGTTAGTATTGTTTGATTGGGCTCCCTGTCAATACCATCAAATTTCTTTCATCCATGCACGATAATCGCCGAGATTAAAATATGAGGAAGAGAGTGCCATGCAAATGTAAAAAAGTACTTTACTTAGAATAAAAATAAAAATTCCTCTTATAATCGTAATGGGAAGTGATATAATAGCACTGTAAAGAAACATTAAAACACTCATAGCAGAATCAGTAGGTAGCAACTTAAGATAAACTATAACTATTACTGCAATTATACTTTAACTATAACAGTTGACGCACATCTCTCTCTCTCTCTCTCTCTCCTAGTATATGCCATTTTATTTGCTTAAGCTTCTCGTACAAGAATTTGTACGGTAATTTTATGTACAGTATATATGATTTTATATATGTTATAATCTTAGAGAGATTGCAATGTGTTTTCGTAATTATATAAGCATATAGTATGATTTGTAGGTACGTACATTATTTCATAATTAGTGATTCAGTTTTGTTTACGTTTTAATAACATTAATAATTACGCTCTTAACATCACGGAAATGGAAGTAGGATGGGAACACAACGTTTGTAGTACTTAACAAGTCAATGCTAATAAAGGACAGTTACCTATTCCTCGTTCTCGCTATGTTTTCTTGTATTACCCCGAAAATGATTTCATACTAAAGCTTGGTATTCCATTACTTTGTTTTCACTAACAAGTTCTACTACGATATACAGGTATATAATATATATATATATATATATATATATATATATATATATATATATATATATATATATATATATATATATATATATATATATATATATATATATACATATATATATATATACAGAGAGAGAGAGAGAGAGAGAGAGAGAGAGAGAGAGAGAGAGAGAGAGAGAGAGAGAGAGAGAGAGACGTAGCTAAGCAGGCCTTGGCTTCACTGTTGTCGCTCTAGGTGGCAGGACACTCACATACCCGGTCACTTCTCTAATTGTTGTTATCGTTGTAAGGCATATGTTGAGCCCAGCCTTTGTTCTCGCTCGTTGCTGTCAAAAGGTTCGCCTTAATTCTTGGGATTTTCCGAAAAGCCTCGACTGTAACAATTCTGCATTTTATCACCACCCGATCAGATTGCTGTTAACAGATGTAATGATACGGCAGAGGTGGTATTATCTGATGCTAGTTATTCAGCTTCATATCTTGGCATCACTTGCCTCCTTTAGCCCAACCTTCATGCATACTCAGTTACTGGTATTACCGTACTGCCAATCTGTCTTCCAAGATTTCTCTTCCTCACTAGTTAGCTACAGTCACCGACATTCAGTCAATGGCAGTTGTCAGTCGAATATATAGTTTGTTCTTTAAATGTTCAGTTCGTTGGGTACTTTGCTATGATTCAGGGTTTCTGCAGCAGTATTCGTCTTCCTAATCCCTTGCAACAAAATATCAGGAATATACCATTCGTATATCGTACTACATGCCTCATCAGTGTTTTGCATTCTCATAACTGGTCAGCTTATTAGTACTAAAGTTTATTGTTCAAACAGGAATATTACTCTCTCCTATTATTTCCATTGTTACGTACTATAGTTAAAGTTAATAAAGTCAAGTTTTTGTGTGTTTGTATAATGACTTTCTCTTCGAGTTTTTCAGTCAAGATTCTTCAAAGATCGTATGTCAGTGTAACGGTGAAACGTTAATAAGTATAATTATCCGTCATGGTTATCCCGAACTCAAACATGAAATCTGTCAACTTTATCCTGTGACATTTCACGACGCTGTTTAATCACAGAACACATATAGAATGTTATCACGAATGGTTTACTTATATATATATATATATATATATATATATATATATATATATATATATAAATATATACATATATATATATATATATAATATTAGTACTCGTGTTACTGAGGTGGTTATTAAGTGTTCTGGTACACATAAAGTGTTTGTTGTGGGTGCGGTGGTGCCTGAGGTTGTGGGGCTGGGTAAGGGGGCTGGCCAGGTTGTTGGACGTCACTAGTTATCACTGGGGTCGTTACCCATAATGACGCGTAAAGACAGTGCTGCCAGACCCAGGCCAGCAATTAATCGTACGTTAAATATAAAGTATGCGGTGGTGGGAGAGCCGTTGTAGAGGCTGTCGTCAGGTTCCAGTAAGGTCGTGTTTCATGCTGGAGTCCTGGTGCTGGGGACTCTTATGAGTGGGAATCGCTGGACCAGACGCCAGCCTCTCCCCGGATACGATCTTGAACCAACCTAAGGCTTGTAATTGATGTCAAGATGCCCAGCCTGATTCTCTCTTTGATTTATGTAAACTGCGAAAGCACATGGGTGTAATGATCTGGCGTGCTTAGGAGCTCAGGTGTTGGGCGGGTGATTTAGGCAGTGATAGGACGCCTGGTCAGGACCTGAAACACCAGGGGAGTGCCGCCCATGGGGATCACCTCGGGCCACACATAACCACACATCACCATATTGTACACACACACATTGAGGTTGCATCATATATAATGTGGAATATAAATAGGAAATACGCTGAACAAAATAATAATCTAAGAAATTTCAAAGCGGAGACGAAACACTCTCAAAGTGACAGAAGTGCAAACATTGTATATGAGTATAAACTGTAACTCCGGTAATTTCTATAAACAAACATTGCAATTAAAACTGTGTTCTAGATCTTTTGTATATAATATAGTAGAGGTTTCCCCTTCCCTTGGTGGAAAATTAATTTCCTTAGCCTCTGATACCTACAGTAAAAATGTGTAACGATGTCTCTGCAGCATATCATTAAAAACAGAAAATCGTAATTAACAGACTATTTCGCTAGATTTTTTTCGTAATAGCTAAATAATCAGAATGGGGACATGGTAATTTACCGTTAGCTAAGAACCCCCCCCCCCTCCACATACTATAAATCAGACGGTACTGTACATTTCAATAAGTAGAGTTGAGCAGTGAGCATGATATCACTTATCAACTCTGGGGGAGGCACTCGATACAGGCAGTTCTGCCTTTTGTCTCCCTCACTCACATAATAAAAAAAGGAAAGTTTTTAGTTTGCTCCCTAGACCTCCAGCAAGCTTTAATAAATACCTCAAAGACTCGCCTTCAAAATAAATGTGTACGTTTTTTCGTTAAACAAATGTCCCGGCCGGCTCCTCCTAAATTACAGGCTAGCTATCGCTCGCCAGGAAAAAATATTACACCTAAGTAGCACGAAAGGTCTTGAAATTTACAGAAATGGGGCGAAGTGTCTTAAAATTGCCAAACTAATAGAGTGAACGTCTTAAAATGTCAAAACTAATAGGGATAAGCACGTGGGAGAAGGGGGACCGGAACAAAAATATCTTGCGTAAAAATCTGCCCTTATGGGGGTTTCTATGCAGCACTTCCCGAGGGTGATGTCAGCAGCCCTATTGGCGGAGTGCTCAGCGGCCGTGCAGGGTTCGCTGACAACTTCGTGTATACAACCCAGTTCTGACCATTCGTACCAACGAAAGAACCGTTTCTTGCCTGATTGACTCTACATAATAATATAAACAATACCGCTCCGATGTTCTTAATTTGCACTGACTTGTTACATGTACAATCGACCAAAAAACAATCTTTACACTGGTGAGCTGTAAATAATCTAGTGTGAACGGAATGAATCGGGTGAAACATACGTCTGTGAGGTATTATCGTAAGATTTCGACCCACGTTCCAGAATGTTTAGAGCGTTAGTGTAAAGATTGTTTTTTGGTCGAGTGTACATAGATAATCGAATTGGTTGAAGTTATTATTGTTTGGTTAATTATGTTTACATTAGGCTATATTCGATTTATTTTCTAGCTGACGGTAAACTGTCTTTGCTTCATCTGAATTGAGCATCGATTAAAGGGTTATTGTAGTTAAATACATGGTAATTATGATAACTTGTTATTAATATTATGCTGAATCATAGTAATTTTACATCCGTTCTTCAACCCCTTCTGTACCGGTTACATTTACAAAAATATCTAGCTATATTTAAACAATTTTGTGCATTTAATTAATAGGCTTCGAACGATCTCATTTAATCCTTTTTACTACCACAGATCATTCTTAAACTGCACAACATCGTCTAAATATAGCTAGAATATAATTTAAAAAAGCGTCGCCGGTACAGAAGAGGTTAAGTTTGGTTGACTAAAAAGAGGTGTTTCCATATGCATAAAAACACTTTTTGGTTGCATAAAATAGCTTCTCGCCTCGCCTTACATAACTGGCAGGCGGTTTATGTGTCACGAACGTGGGAAAATATTCAATGAACCATTTTTGCAATAATGTCACGCCTTCCCCGCCGCTCTGGGTTACGGCACACAGTCAGGCCCCAATTGTTGAGCCTCATATTTTACCGTTTCCTGTTACTCGGAAATATATACTTCCGTTTCTGATACCCTTGGTGTAATTTCACCCCATTCACCGTTTCATGCGAAAGTCGTTAGTATTGGATAATCATGGTGAATTTTATATTTGTGAAATAATCAAATGTATAAAACTTCATGGCGGCATGAGTGAGGTAAAGAAACTATTGGAGTGACAACAAAGCAACACATACAAAGGAGTATAATACTATGAAAGGGTTGCAAGAGGAAATTGTACAAATGATGGCAGGCAGAATGACTGGACAACTCAACCAGTAGCCCATATTAACCAGTAGACACCAACCACTGCCAATTCCACCAATACTCTGATGTTAGGTAGGTTAATTTAAATTAGTATAATAAATTGACACTACAGTAGTTTATTTGGCCTTGGTTGAGGTGTCAGTGGTTGTGATATATTGGTTGAAATGGTTTACTTGTTCAGTTACCCGAAAAGAGGCAGGCGGACTACATAATTATATAGGAATTATAGTCATAATAGCCGAGGTAATCGCACTCTGTGCGGGTTTAACAATATAGTTCTGAGAACCCAAGAGGGCTCACTATGATAATATACTCTACAGGGATCACACACACACGTAGCAGGGTTTTTTACCCGTTTCCGTTTATCTCTAAATTCCTATTTTTGGACACCCTGAGTAACCCCGCAAAGCCTAATGTCCATAGACCGGAGAGTTTGGGGACCAGGAGGCCACAAACATACACACAAGCATATTTTACAACTTCATATTTATATAAAGCGATACATTTTCATACAAAATTTCATGTTCAAAGTATGTCAACCATTGTCCTATATTCATTATTAATTAAAGCTCCAGTCCGTAATGACTGTACTATAGTTCCATTTATCGTTTTTATTTGATGCAATTAATCTATGAATAGGTAAATGCACTATTTATTGTTCTATAGAGTTCCTACTTTCAGGCATTATTGAGATTTTGCCAGTTAAATGTGGTGTTTTCCCATGTATTTCTCGGTTGGGTTCGCCCAACTACCCCAGAGCCAACTACGCCCTCATTAGTTATATATATATATATATATATATATATATATATATATATATATATATATATATACTGTATATATATTTATACATATAAATATATATATATATATATATATAATTATACAAGCTAAGTAAATACACCAGCTTAAGCCAGCTCAAGATAGAAGAGTCTGTTATTATTATAAAGAACTCCTCTACATCAAGCAGTCTCAAATGGGAGATTTCATCAAATAATACTGTACAATCAATTTGTCTTGTTATTGGCATTTGGAACGTTATTTATCAAAAATTCTCAGTATGTAATATTTTAGATAACCATATTCTTATTTGTTGCAACCTATCATGAAAATAATGTCCTGTTTGATGTTCTACAGAATATTTGTACATTTTTGCTTAATATTTATCTCTGTGAGTTAACAGTTGGTCATTATATTGTATTTTATTCTGTCTTAATATTATACAAAACAAATCTTGTAAATGTCTCTCAGAATAAATCATTATCGAAATATACTATTAAGCTCTTCTGTACCAGCTACGTCTTACTTATTTGATTTAAAGGTGGGGGCTCATGGGTTGAGGTAAACATGGAATGATAATCGCCAAGCTGTACATAATTATCTTGCAAAATGCAATGGCACTGAAATAATTATTAACAATGGTATAAGGATTTTGCGGATCGTCTATACCGGGCCTGTGACGTCATAGTGACGTCACACCAGTATCCTTATCCTAGACTGGATGGTGGACTTATACTGGTGTGACGTCACAGGCCTGGTATAGACGATCCACAAAATCCTTTATACCATTCTTAATAATTATTTCAGTGCCATTGCATTTTGCAAGATAATTATGTACAGCTTGGCGATTATCATTCCATGTTTACCTCAAACCATGAGCCCCCACCTTTAAGCTACATTTAGACGATTCTATGTTGCTTAGGAAGGAAATATGGTAGCTAATATTATTCATTGAGACAGTATGTAGCCTTCTGATTGTTAGAGCTCCTCCTTAAACTGAATAATATCATCTGCTAGCTGCCAGAATATAATGAAAAGGAAGTCACCGGTACCGAACGGGTTAAATATGCTTAAGGGAACCCACCTCGCTTTTTTTCTCTTTCTCTCCCTCTCTCTTTGGCTTGTATACATTCGGCCCCATTTAGCCTACTGTTTTAAGACATTTACTCCCATCCAGGTGTCAATATTTTGCTGGCGAGCGGTAGCGAGCCAGCATTTATATATTTTCGTTTTGACAGCAAGCTAAATTTGTACATTTTTCGATAGAAAAATTTCTCCGGCGAAGCCGGATTTCTCTATATAATGCTGGCTCGCTATCGCTCGCCAGGAAGATATCGACACCTGGATGGGGATAAAAGTCTTAAAACAGTTGGCTGAATGGAGCAGAATGGATACAAGCCAGGGAAAGAGAGAAAAGGAGAGAAAGATAAAAAAATGCCGGTGACCTCCCTTAACACGAACATAATGGTCCCATCCTGTCTCTCACCTCTCATTACTTGCACGCAAACACCTATGGCTGTGATTGTAGGGAGGAGGTGTATCCGGTATGGCAAAGTCATTATTTACACTTATTTATTCCATCTATCCATGCCTTACATTTGCACTCACCGTATCTGATCATCAGTATGTTCCAATCTTACATTTAGCGTAATGGTAATGGATGTAATGCCGTGCTTCTTTTTAACAGTTGACTAATTCCAATATGTTGCTCATTTATCGTTCCTAAATTAATCATATAACTTGGCCGATTGTAGTATATTCATCAACTGCCACATCCAAGCATTTGATGTGTTTGTGTGTGTGTGTGTGTGTGTGTGTGTGTGATATTTTAGATGTACACATATTTCCGGATGGGCTTACACACGCTTTCTGACGTACGTGTGTGTTTTCCGTTATATTTACTTCAATTGAAGGTTAAGTGCAACATACAGACAAGGTATTATATAAATGTGTCATTCATATTTTCTTTCATCGTTCTAGTAACCAAATTAATATACAGTATAGTAAGTTATTTACTGATATTTTGTATTTACTAAGTTATCCACACAATATACTTTTAATATACAGTATCTAAACTTAGCTACATGAATACTTAGTCTTACCAAAGTTGAACAATGTTATTTCAGCATCAGCTAGCTGAATACTACTTCCGAGAAATCTGCTGAATAAAATTGAAACTTAAATCAAAATCAGCAATTAGATTATAAAATATCTATATATTTATGAAGGGGATATTCAAAGTAACCTCGCTATTCTATTTCATTAACATAACCAATGTTTTTTGTAAATAGGGAGGTATTGATTTGGCTCAAAGACTAAACTAAGTTAATCGCTAACCATCTTCTTCATGGTACACTCGGATGCCATAGTCTCTAGGCCACTCATGATAGAGTGTGGACCCCTGATGTTTTTCTTTATGGAATGTATTACTACCTGGTATGATTTCTGGATAGAACTTGGTTGTCAATTAATAGTACTGTATATCTATTTTTGTAGTTGATTTAGAGAAAATTATATATATAAAATCGTTTCCAGAGATATATTTCCATAATTAGAAATAAGTGAAGTCCACGAAAATGTATGCGTGGGCTAGAGATTATGGCATCCCAGTGTACCCACCTTACACTTTCTGTACCCATATCTAACATCCAAAATATCTATAGCACAGTAATTATCCTCTAGCGATCGTAGCACAGCCTCACATCCCGTTTGCAGTTATGTTTCACCCTCTTATACCACGATCTAGCTACATGTTTTTTTTCAATTACTCGTTTCGTCTGTTTTTTGTACCACTTCTTACTATTTTGTTCCCCGCTATGTCTAGTGGATCCGTATATGTAAAGCTCTTCTGCGTGTTGTCAGGCAGGTATTCGTGTATGATTGCTGTGTTACTGGTACTTTTTTGCCGGCAGAGGAAACATGCAGGCCTCGACGAAACGTGGTAATATTGGCGGTATTCCGAAATACAAATAAGAGTGTGCGTTGATGACTGTCATTGCCCAGACCGGATTCGTGGCCAAGCTCCGAGAGATGACGCTTCATGGCCTCCTTGTGTGGAATTATGCAGGCCGTCAGATCCATAATAATGTAGACACAACTATAATATAGTTACGTTAGCCTCCGTCAGTGATGCCTGTGTAGAAGGTCGTGTGATTTTTGCTGGCAACATGTAGTATTTGATTGACTTCAACTTGTGATTATAGAAGCCAAAAGTAGTTAAGAAGAAGTGCCTTATATGGTAAATGATAATATGAGATTATATATCACATCTAAGAATTCATATTGAAAATTCATTCTAACGGACTTTCGTCTTATATTATTGTTAAACTTCATAGCTTAGCTTGCGTGCAGATCTGGCCTGCATGTGTGTGTGTGTGTGTGTGTGTGTGTGTGTGTGTGTACAAAGGAGTACAAAGGAAATCAAGCAACAATAGATCTAGTGACCCTTCTAGGTTGCTTGTCCTCCAAAACACTGAGGATCAAGTGTCCAAACAGTGGTTTAGAGTGGGTAAGGGAACATTGGAAAGGGAATTACTGCCCTGGAACTAATGTCCGTGGCAGGATTAGGAAGTTAGTAGAGGACAGATGGGTTAGTAACTGAGGGGGGGATAAAATAAAGTTATTCATTTACAACCGCAGTCAGTCGCGGGTTTGATGCGAGATATTTGTCTAGGCGGAGTTTAAATGAATCAACGGTGATGCAGTCTATAACGTTTCGGGGAAGCCCATTCCACAAGTTGACAACTCGATTGAAGAAGAAATTCTTAGATTCGTGCGAGTTAAAAGATTTACCAATAATTTTGCAACCGTTTCCCCGCGTGTAATTAGATTGGTCGATAGTGAAGTACTTACTACAGTTCATATTGTCGATGCCTTTGATGATTTTGAACACTTGAATTAAGTCACCTCTTAATCTGCGCTGGGTTAAAGGAAATAGATTTAATTCTCTAAGACGCTCTTCGTATGGTTTGTTCTTTAGGCTAGGTATCATTTTGGTAACTCTACGTTGAACTCGTTCTAGCTTGTTTATATCTTTTTGGTAATAAGGGCACCAGGATTGAACGCAGTATTTCAGAAGAGGGCGGACTAAGGAATTGTAAAGGGTTAGGATAACTTCTTTGGATTTATGCTCAAATGACCTGCCTATAAATCCAATTATTTTGTTTGCCTTCTTAACAACTTCTGAACATTGTTGACTCGGTTTTAGGTTACTCGATATTGTTACTCCCAGATCGGTTTCTCTGTTTACATTCTTAAGCTGAGTGCCATTCATCGAATGTGTGTGTGTGTGTGTGTGTGTGTGTGTGTGTGTGTGTGTGTGTGTGTGTATGTGTGTGTGTGTGTGTGTGTGTGTGTGTGTGTGTGTGTGTGTGTGTGTGTGCGCGGGCTCGTTTCTAATATGTACACATATTCACTCTTTCATGCGTGCTAAAATGTATTATCAATTGATTGGAAATCATTTAGCTGTAAATAATAGGTCACCAGAAATCACTACATTTGCAAAGTTTCCAATCAGGCCAGAGTGGTAACCAGCGTTTCACATCAAGGAAGTGCCCTCAGTCCCGCAAAATAGTAACCAAGAGACAATGTGAGCCGGATTTATGCCCCCTTCTTATATTCCACAATGACAGTGATGGTGTGTGGAATTAGCAAAGAGCGAAAGAAAGGGATTAAGGTGATCTAATACACCGGGTTACGAGGCTTTATTACAAGCACTGAAACACAGACAGAGAGGAAGTTCTGGGAATATGAGAGGCGATAACACTCGGGGTATATACCAACACAGGAGTGTTACGAATATTATGGAAAATGAAGAGTGTGTGTGTGTGTGTGTGTATGTATGTATGTGTGTGTGTGTTTTAGAAGGGAATTTGTCTAAAAATATGATAGTTTGCCAAAAACAATTATATATTTTGATAGTTGTAAAAAGTTTAATGTGCTGCATATTTATGTAAATACAATATACTACGTATTGTATACATTCGTGGTCAGGAAGAGTTGAACATTTCCTCATGATATACACGAAACAGTAAGCCTTGGATAGTGAAACTCAACAGATTCGTTCTATCTGATTTAATGAAACATTCAATATAATTTGGCACTGGATCTTAAATGTTCCTCCAAATACTGTACATATATTGCTGTCTAAAACTGTACATGATATCATCCAAATATGTCAGTGTATATAAGATATAATTCACAACATGATATTAGCTTGAATTGATTGATATTATACAAAACTTAAATACATTTATTCATAGATCACAAATTAAATTACTTTTACCATATAGATTTTCCTATAAATTATATCGTACCTTACGCCATCCTAGTTATTTCCTGATGTGTGGGTATCTACTATATAAAGGGCACTTTCTGTCCGTCTGTCTGTTTGTTCACGAACTACTTCCTCAGTTTTCAATATTGAGAGCCCATACTTGGCATGCATACTAAGAGGGTGCCAGAATAGGTTTCAAGCGAACGGAAGAGGGAGGTGGGGGGGGGGGGGGGAGTAGGGGCAGAGATCAACCAACCCCATCAGTTTTCAAGATGGAGAGCCCATACTTGGCATGTATACTAAGGGGGTGCCAGAATAGGTTGTATGTATGTATGTATCGATGTATATAGTTAGGCACATACCCCATAGCTCGGGGTGGAGTATGGCGTGATAATTGTCTTCGTAGTAGTCGTTCACTAGGCTGCCTGGACTAATAGCCCCGTAATTTTCATCGTTGACATTCGTGGTGTTTTCATTCTCATCGCGGAAGTAGAACGGTCCAATCAATCCCTTTGTCGAGATGGCACACCAGATCACAAGCTTTGGAGTGTCTCTCTCGTGTTCGTGGATTATAACTGGAATATTTGATCCCCATATTAATGTGTTTGGCTGTTTACACCCTCAAAAAGGTGGAACAGAGCTTCGTTACTGAACCAAACGGCTATGAGGATGGAAACATCACGAATGTCAACGGAGAATATTATCGCGCCATGCTCCAGAACTCTCTTCCTCCTGCAAACGCCTAGCCAACGTTGATGTGGTCATCTTTTAGCAGGATGGTGCTCCTGCACAGTACTCCCGACGAGCATTTGTTGTGCGGGCTGCTTGGTCACCATATTTGACCCCAGGGATTTTTACCTGTGGGGTTAGGTCAAGAGCAAGGTGTATTCCAGTAACCCACTGGACCTTGCAACATTGGAAGCGAAATTTGAAGAAGCCTGTGCCTCAGTTTCAGAGTAGTTCTTAGGGAGTGCTAGGCAAACAGTGATGAAGTGCTGGCTTGACTGCTACAAGAGAGAAGGCGCTCACGTTGAAGTCTACTAGTGAGGCTGGAATGAGCTGAGAAAAACAAAAACAAAAATATAGAGAAAATCTTAAGTTTCAATTATTATATATTGACAAGTTTTGTCTACTTTCAAATATTAGTTGACTTTCCAGAATTGTTTAAAGCATGAAGGGTCTTTTGGAACACTCTGTGCACGAGTGTGTGTGTGTGTGTATATATATATATATATATATATATATATATATATATATATATATATATATATATATATATATAAAGAGAGAGAGAGAGAGAGAGAGAGAGAGAGAGAGAGAGAAAGAGAGAGAGAGTCTATTCAGGGCGAGAGCATATTTCCTCTAATGGGGGCGGCGAGAATAACAAGAGTGTATAATCCCTAGGCTTCATGAGTGTGGTCTTGTGTAGAGGAGGGGGAAGGGGAGACAAGGAGGAGAAGGAGGAGGAGGAGGAGGAGGAGGAGGAGGAGGAGGAGGAGGAGGGAGAACAAGAAGAAGAACACAAAAGGAATAAGAAGAGTAGGAGGAAGAGGAAGAAGTAAAAAGAGGATATCATTTGGCTAGGAGAAGGTACAAGAAAGAGAAAAGAGGACAAAAAGATATACAGTAATAATAAGGAGAAATATATACGTTGTGGTAGGGAAGTGCATAGATGGAGGAAGGGGAATATAATGACGGAGGAATGGAAGGTTGGGGGACTGGAAGGGAAAGATAACAATACAAAGAAACGACAGTAAATGAAAGGGAATGGTAGTGGTAGGAAGAGCAGAGACAAGGGAAATATGAAACCTGTTGGGATGGAAGTAATGGAGAACTGAGAGGCAAAGAAAATTTAGTTGGAAATTGAGAGAGTAAATGGGTGGAAAGGAAAGCAATAACGTGTACTTTGGAGTTAGCTAGATAATGAATGAGATGTTATGGGAGCAAACTACTGGTATGGAAGAAAATCTACTGCGATATAGGAAGAGTTGATAAGTATGAAGTGCAGGCAAAGAGTTATGAAAAACCAAAAGGAAGCAGATGGCGAGGAACAAGATATTTATTATATACAGAGGCAATTTTTGCAAAAAAAAACTGGCCGAAAACTGCCGGAAATAATGATGGATATCAAACAAGGGAACTTCATCAATCTCCAGGCTATTGAGAAGATATAAGTGATCAAATATTACACAAGAAATATAGAATGAGGAAATGAAGAAAAGGAATAGAGGGAAAAGGGATGATACACAATACGGAAAAAGATAGTGGAGCTGGAAAACAGAGAGCGAAATTAATGATTAATTAAGCTGATTAAAGTCAATGACTGCACTGTTGTCACTTTTACAGAGTATAACAGTACATACCACCTCCTTTACGTAGAGCACGTGGTACCCGTCTTGCAACTCAATCTCACCCCTACTCTGTGCAACTCTCTAACCCAAGAGTGAAACGTTACTCTCAAACTTTCTTCTACTCAACAGCTGAGCTCTGGAACTCTCTCCCAGAATCAGTCTTTCCCTCTTCCTATGACTTAAATTGCTTCAAACTCCGTGTGTCCAGGCATTTTGGCTTGATGGTCCCTTGATTTTGGCCCTGTCACTCTTTCAACTATGGGGGAGGCACTCGCTATAGGCAATTCTGCCTTTTGCCTCCCTCAATCACATAGATTTTTTTTTTTTTTTTTTATGAAGAGTAGTAGCTGGGAAGATAATGGAGAAAGATTGGACATGGTTACTAGGAATAGGCAGCAAGCGGGGTACATGTACTGTATTCTTTGTTTAAAGATAGAAAATACGGATATATACGAAAACCCAAGAGGCACAATAATAGGGATGATGGCATAGTGCAAAATTGAGGCTTGAAATAAATTGGTGAATGTGTTGCCTTGTACGTAGAACTGGACTGAGAGGTGATGGGTCATAGCGACTGTACTAGAGGGACGAGTTACCAGTTTCCGGAACATGTTTGGGTGAGATATGATAACGGGTCAATAACTTGGAAGAATGTAGCTAAAATAGTAGTATGCAAATGTGTACAGAACAAAGGTGAGTGCCTTTGTATCACAGTAGTGGATAAAGATGAAAAAAATAAATAAGTGTGATATAATTACTTGGAAGGGACAATATTTCAATTAAAATATATACAGTATAGGCCTATACAGTACACAAATATCACCATGTTTTGCTGGAATAGATAAGGGTGAAATGATTGCCGGCAAAAAATCAGGGAACTTCGACCAAGTTATATAACTTACTGTTAATACTGTTGTAGCATGAATTTGAACTAATTAGTTTTATCTTGAAATGTTGAGTATTTATAAATATTAATATACATAGTGTATAATAATAAAATAAAGAAATACAGATAAATATAGAAGTGTAAATATATAAATAAGGCATGTCACTGTAAGTGGTTTCAATATTGTATATTATAGTTATAGCCTAAGCACGAATTGAAGTCTCACTTCAGGTGATGTGTATATGAAAGCTTGACATTTTAAAACTATCTAAATTTATGGGTTACTATCTGTTAATAAATAGTAAAAAATAACATTGTGTGTGTGCAACTTTAAATGAAAAGCATATAGGAGAGTGCATTCAAGTGACAAATATAAATGTATTTATTCACTAAATAAATATTAGCAATAGTAGCAGCTCATAAGTGGTTGTGTGAACATTAATATATGACTTGCGTATTGTGTAACTTTGCATCCGTAACTGAATTTGAGTCACACAATTAGAGCATACTGTAGTGTGATTGAGGAAGAGTGCATGAGTAGCAGTCGATGAGCTAGAGAGCATGAGTAGGAAGGCACAGGTTTCAATTGTATACAACTTTGCGCATACAATACACATATTAAGTATTTACATGATTGTTGACGTAAATAAATCTTGTTATTTCAAGTCTGGGTTGATTTTCAGATTATGAGTAAGCTTTCCAACACACACTGATTACGTATGTGTAAGAGTATGGGTGTTACTATCTCTGTGCAAACAACAGTTATTCACACACCCAAACTATTACATATACAAGATTATATATTTACTGAGCAAGCTTAGAAGCAATACAGAATAATGACAACAATTGCCCATACTTGACGTAGCTAGTTATAATAGTAGTTGCTTGATTATAATGTGTACGCGTTTTTTCTTCAGTGTAAATTTTGTATTATATATAAAGTACGTGTAATTTAGTTGATTAGATAATGGGATATAAGAATGTGAGTTTTAAAAGTGCACATACACATTTTGGTCCATTGTATTTATGATTATCTCATAGGTGTTTATAAGTAGTTATGTATGTAAGTATATACGAATATAAGAGTATATGAATATACGTATGTAAGTATCTGTATATGACTGTGAGAAGCTGAGTGCCTGTGTATGTGGTCTCGCAAGTGCCTCGGATCGCCCACAGTGGCCTCGCGGTATTTAAATGCGAGTGTTTGTTATGCAAATCTGGACTCCCTAGCTGCTTATTTAGGGCGCCCTTAAGCTGGAGTCTGTGATTCCGGTGCCTCGGGAGGGGAGGAAATGGTTGCCAGGCCAAGAAAATGCCTTAAAAAGGAAGCTGTACAAATATCCCTATATTAGTAAATAAGCTCATAGATATTTTACATTGTTGTAAAGGGACTAAAATGTTCATCAGTGAAGCTTTAGAAATATCCCATTATAGATAAAATAAGCAAACTGTTATTATGTTTAGCCAAAACATGGAATAACAGCGAGGCAACTGTATATATTCACCCCTATGAACAACTGTATATATTCACCCTTATGAACAACTGTATATATTCACCCTTATGAACAACTATTGTTATAGATGTGACCAAACTGTATATATTCACCCTTATGAACAACTATTGTTATAGATGTATATATTCACCCTTATGAACAACTATTGTTATAGATGTATATATTCACCCTTATGAACAACTATTGTTATAGATGTGACCAAACTGTATATATTCACCCTTATGAACAACTATTGTTATAGATGTATATAATCACCCTTATGAACAACTATTGTTATAGATGTATATATTCACCCTTATGGACAACTATTGTTATATTCACCCTTATGAACAACTATTGTTGTAGATGTGACCAAATACAGAAAGACGAAGAACCGATCAACTCTACACTAGGTAGCTGTTATTAAGCCTTTCAGTACCGGTGCCGTCCTTTTAACTTTAGCCTGGCTACTATTATAATTATGATATGATACAGCTTAAAATGGGCCTCAAGCAAATGACAGGCTTCGAACTATCTTGATAAACCCTTTTTACTACCACAAATCCTTCCTAAGCTTCAAGCAATTGTCTAAATATAACTAGTATTAAATATAATATACGTCGCCAGTACAGAATGGGTTAAGTTCAATAACAACATCTCGGAAATAGGCCTGGAGAAAGTGGTGAAACTGTCATAGATAATTAAATACCTTCCATAATCTTTAAAATCGATAAACTGAACAAGTAAACCATTAGTTACTTAAATAATAACACTACTTTACTAAACAAAAATGGCTACAAACGAAATATATATGTGACACGTAAAGTCATTCATTATATCACAATCCAATATCTAATTTTATCTAGCTATTATTAGTCGATGTTATAAAGGTTTAATTTAATTGTATTTTACCATTTTGATTTTAGAAAATTTCCAAAGCTAAAATCGTCTAATGTTCACCAGAATAACGTGAACAAAGAATCGTCGTATACTGACATAAGAAAAGGCCAACCATTAGTATACTGTATGCACTAGCTAATATCTCAATCGTTGCAAAGGAAACAACAACTCGAAAGAAAATTATAATATAATTCTCCTAGATATCTGTGCGTCATAGCTTGTTAAGTAAATAGAAAAACTTGGAAACCTCTTATAATGAATTAATCACCTGCAATATACTTTAATAACAAGGGGAGATGCATATTATCAAAATGTGTGCTTATTTTTCTGCAGGTCAAAACATGCAAGACGTTTCATTTAATGATATAATTATAATTAGTATACCATTTTCCCCTCCTTTTTACGTGCTAAAGCGTTTAATTGGATGATTTCGCATATACCATATCGTTTTTCAGCCTCAAGTGTTGGATGACTGTAATTATAACATCTGGCCCCATTAAAGTGAATTAAAAGTAATAGCACCCTTCAGGGATCTTTTTGTAAATATTCAGATGCACGAGGCTTGAAAAGGAACAAAAATAGTAATTGGAGAAGCAATTATGTAATTAAATGGAATGGCGACTAAGGATAGGTTTTGTAGACTAATTGGTGTCATCACATGCCTCTCATGATGTGCACAGTATGTACGTTTCTTTGTGTTGGTAAATAAAATTTAGAAATGGTATATTAATTTATTGTATTAATTCAGTGTATATTTCATAAGTGTGAACAATTGACACAGCTGTTTTTTACACATGCCATCGTACATCCATTAAATTCGCTTGTGATAAAGATTTTCTATTTTTGTATTTATTACCAATAGCAATTAATACAATTACAAAATTCGTTAGCCAGAAAAAGGGTTATTCTAAATTGTACAGTCTCTTTGGCTAAAATACGTAATTCTTCGTTCAATTTAAAATATGTAGGGTAGAATAGAATATAGACAAAATCATTAGATATAATGACTTAAGCATATGGATCCTATGAAGCATTCTGAATTATATGTAATTTTACCAACCAATCTGAGTTGTTTCACTGGTGTCATCATTGGGCTCAGCTAGTCACCAGCTGTGCCTAATTGACTGCAGCACCTTGGGTAACCACGAGCAGGTCAAGTTCTCACCCTGTCGCCATATTGGATCGAATTTATCCAACGATGCAGGGGTACTAAAAGTCCGACACTTTAATTGCTTACATTTACCCTCTTAATTGCCTTTAGTGTTGTTGTTGTTGTTCCCTAAGCTGCCTGGCCGAACAGCCCCGAGTCCCTGAGGAAGGCCATGGCCACGATCGGGCTTTCCCACAGAGCTCTCATTGAGTTTGGTTGTGTTGTAGACCAATATTGTTTAATTTGATAGACACATATGAATGATTGGAACTAAATTGTAGCTTAACCCATTCAGTACCAGCGCCGTGTGTTATATTGTATTATAGCTATATTTAGACGATATTATGCAGCTTAGAAAGGATTTGTGGCAGTTAAAAGGGTTGGTTGAAATAGTGTGAAGCCATATTATTGCAAAAGATCCTGATTAAGCTGAATAAAATTATCTAATAGTTGCCAGAATATGATATAAGGGACGTCCCTGGTACTGACTGGGTTAAAAGACTTGGATGTATACTGACCAATCTCACTTTACTAGAGGGTCCTTATAATGGGTCTATCAGTTACTATACAGTTTCACAGAAGAGGCTAAGGTGCTCAAGTAAAAAGGTCGAGAACAACACTGGATCTGTATAGCAATATCGACTCTAATGCCAATTACAGTGAAGCCAGTTATATTTGTACATTGAGCATACCATAATTTATCTTTATTGAGTGTTTCTGCCTCAAATGTATCTGATAATTATCGAGATCTGGTAGAATGTTACGTATTGATTATAGCATAAATTTTAGATATTTGTGTAGTATGTACATTTATATTCTAACTCATGACACTTATCCTCTTTATTTATACACCATATTTACGTTATTTGTGATCAAGTTTAACAAATTTAGTGAAAATGTTAGCTTTGCTTTGGTTTGTTCACGAGTGAATTTCTTTATGGAACTTCAAACAGTATAAACTAATATTGTGACTATGTACAGGTGACTATGCATACAATATTACTTACATGCATATTTGATTGATTACATACTGTTTGTATAATACAAACGTATAGTTGATCAGGATAAAATATCAATACAGTAAATAAACGCTTATTATATATAATCAAGAGTTTGCTGGATATTTTTTATCGGATAAAATAACATGAGAAACTCATACTAACATCATAATCATGGGCAAAATATTTGTTGCTGTTTTAACTTATATTAAGTGATCATTGACCATACATTATGAACATTATGTCTGATTTTAAATTACCATAGTATCATTATGACGTGTGAATATGTAAATCTATTGCCTGACGCCGTAATCCCCGAAGGTGTGGCCACGAACGAACCGCCCCCATGCACCTCTGTCCCCAGTCAGTCGACGCCCCTCCCCCCAACCAGCACCGCCTTCGTTAATATACTTCCTCACTCCATCCTTCCACCTCTCTTTCGGTCTACCTCTCCCTCTCTGTCCCTCCACCTCGCTCACGTACACCCTCTTAGTCATTCTCTCGCTTTCCATACGTTCCATATGGCCGAACCATCTCCAGTTGTTCCTTTTCACACTTTCCAGCACATCTGCCTCCACACCACACCTCCTTCTTACTTCTTCATTAGTCTGTCTATCCCTCTATGTAATTCTGCACGCACTTCTTAAGTAATTCATTTCCACTGCTCTCACTCTTGGTCTGAGTCTCTCAACCAACGTCCATGCTTCGCTTCCGTAAGTCAGTGTCGGGATTACCACACTGTCATGCAAGGACTTCTTCACTTCCATACTGACCACCCTATTTCTTGTTACTGCTTTCAGCGTTCCTACAACCCTCTTCCCCTGTTGTACCCTCTCCCACACTTCTTCATCCATAGTCCCATCTTTACTCAACACACTGCCCAGATACTTAAAAGAGTTGACGATCTCCATAGCCTGACCGTTCAGCTTCACCCCACACTCTGTGACTTCACCCCTTTCGAAGACCATAACCTTGCTCTTCCCCGCAGTTACCTTCAAATTCCGTTTTTTGCAGACTGTTCCAAACTCATTTACCAGACCCTGCAACTCCCATTCATTATCACTCATCAGAACTGTATCATCCGCAAACAGCAGTATAGGTAGCTTCCACTCAATGCCCTCCCTTTTCAGCGATACACCAACATCCACTGCTCTTGATAGTATTTCTTTCATGACTCCATCCATATATACAGTAAACAACCACGGGGACATCACACACCCCTGTTTCAAACCAACATTCAGGTCAAAGAACTCGCTCTGCTCACTCTCCACACGTACTGCCGCCTTTGCACCCTCATACATGCTCTTCACTGCTTTCAGCAAGTTGCCATCTAGTCCGTATATTCTAAGTACTTTCCACAAACCTTCTCTATCCACTCTGTCATAGGCCTTCTCCAAGTCCATAAAGGCAACATACACCTTTTGTTTCTTCTCCAGATATTTCTCCACAACACAATTCAGGGTAAAATTCTGATCTACACATCCTCTTCTTCCCTTCCTAAAACCTCCCTGCTTGTCGCCTATCCATTTCTCCGTTCTCACTCTCACTCTCTCAATCACTACCCTACTGTATACCTTCCCTACTACGCTTAAAATACATATTCCTCGGTGGTAACCACACACTCCTCTTTCCCCTTTGCCCTTATATAGGGGGACTATTATGCCAGTCTTCCAGTCATCGGGTGCACTCCCCTTCTCCCATGCTAGTTTGCACATTTTCCATACTCATTCGGTCACTATCTCACCTCCATACCTCAACATTTCCCCACACACTCCTTCTGTTCCTGGTGCTTTCCCCAACTTCACTCTTTTCATGGCTTCTCACACTTCTGACCTCCTGATCCCCACCTCCTCCTCCACTACTTCTCTTCTTCTCCCTCCCATACCATATCCAGCTATGTTTGCTGGCTCTTTATTCCTTACATTTAGCAACTCATTGAAGTACTCCCTCCATCTTTCGACTCTCTTGCTTCTCGGCTAGCATTCTCCCATTCTTATCTTTCACACCCTCACTGTTTCCCTTGCTACCTTCCCTAACTTTCTTGACTTCTTTCCAGAACAGTTTCTTACTCTCCCTCCATTTTACACTCAGATTCCTTCCAAATTCCTCATCTACTCTTATCTTACTCTTCACTACTCTCTTCACCACCCTCTTACTCTCCACGTACCTCGCTCGTTTCTGTCTCTCGAAATCTTCATTCCCTCTACTACCCAAGCACTCTCTATATGCTTTCTTCTTTTCTTCCACAGCTATTCTTACCTCTTCTGTCCATCATGCTGTACCTTTCACTCCCCTCCCTCTTCTCCTCACTCCACACACCTCCTCACATGCTGCACATATCTCATCCTTAAACACCTTGCTCATCTCCTCCACTTCCTCCATAACTTCCAGGTCGAACCCACCTAGTCGTCTTTCCACTGCTCTCCTGTGCTCCTCCCTGACTTCCTCCTCCTGCAACCTCTCCACCCTCCTCACCATTCCACCCTCCTCTCGCCTCCCTCCAGCTCTCCTCACCCACTTCTTTTGTATCCTAACCTTAGCTACCACTACATAATGATCAGACAGACCCCCTCCAATACCCCTATACACCCTAGCATCCATCACAGATCATAATTATGTAAATATGTAAATGAGAAGGCATATAAGTATATTTTGTTTTATGGTTGTATTAATATGTGTTTGATTGCTTGCATGCGTGTATACTGGTTTTTGCAGGTGAGGAAGCAATTTTTATTCCGACAATTATGTGTTTCCGTTTAGCGGCTTGGGTACGTCATAGTTTAGTTGGCAAGACAATCACCTTTATAGTATGCGTTTATAATATATGTGTATATTTTTACGTGCACGTGTATATAAGTGCCATTAATATCAACAGAATGATTATAATCTTAACATCGTATATCAACAATAGTGTGTGTGTGTGTGTGTGTGTGTATGCGTGTGTGTGTGTGTGTGGAAGCAAGTAAGTAAAGAGCACACACAGACTCAATTAATGTGATTAGCCATATTTCATCTAATTCAGCAGCCCCGTGAGTTATGAGATAATTGGTGGTTGAATGGGGGGAGGGGAATGGTAGGGGAGGAGGGGGCGGGTAAGAGCGGTTGAGGGGGTATTGGGACGGGTTGAGGGGGTATTGGGAGGGGTTGAGGTGGTATTGGGAGGGGTTGAGGGGATATTGGGACGGGTTGAGGGGTATGGGGAGGGGTTGAGGGGGTATTGGGACGGGTTGAGGGGGTATTGGGAGGGGTTGAGGGGGTATGGGGACGGGTTGAGGGGGTATTGGGACGGGTTGAGGGGGTATTGGGAGGGGTTGAGGGGGTATTAGGACGGGAGGAGAGGGGTGATAGCGGTTGAGGGGGTATTAGAAGTGGTTGAGTGGGAATGGGAGGGATTGAGTGGGGGATGGGAGGGGTTGAGGTGCAATGGGAGTGGAAAAGAGGAGCGGTTGTGGAGACTATGGAGAGGGGCTTAGTGGGTGATGTTAGGGGTTGAGTGGGTGATGAGAGGGTTGAGTGGGGAAGGGGGGGTGCTTGGTGGGGGATGGGATGGGTTTTGTGGGGGATAGGAGGGGTTGAGCGGGTGATGGGAGGGGTTGAATGGGTGATGGGAGGGGTTGAGTGGGAGATGGGAGGGGTTGAGTAGGGTGATGGAAGGGGTTGAGTTGGTGATGGAAGAGGTTGAGTGGGGGATGGGAGGGGTTGAGTGGGGGATGGAGGGGGTTGAGTGGGGGATGGGAGGGGTTGAGTGGGGGATGGGAGGGGTTGAGTAGGTGATGGAAGGGGTTGAGTGGGTGATGGAAGGGGTTGAGTGGGTGATGGAAGGGGTTGAGTGGGGGATGGAAGGGGTTGAGTGGGGGATGGAAGGGGTTGAGTGGGTGATGGAAGGGGTTGAGTGGGGGATGGAAGGGGTTGAGTGGGTGATGGGAGGGGTTGAGTGGGAGATGGGAGGGGTTGAGTGGGGGATGGAAGGGATTGAGTGGGTGATGGAAGGGGTTGAGTGGGTGATGGGAGGGGTTGAGTGGGTGATGGAAGGGCTTGTGTGGGGGATGGAAGGGGTGGAGTGGGAGATGGAAGGGGTTGAGTGGGGGATGGAAGGGGTTGAGTGGGGGATGGAAGGGGTTGAGTGGCTGATGGGAGGGGTTGAGTGGGTGATGGAAGGGGTTGAGTGGGTGATGGAAGGGGTTGAGTGGGTGATGGAAGGGGTTGGGTGGGTGATGGAAGGGGTTGAGTTGGGGATGGAAGGGGTTGAGTGGGTGATGGGAGGGGTTGAGTTGAGGATGGAAGGGGTTGAGTGGGGGATGGAAGGTGCTGAGTGGGTGATGGCAGGGGTTGAGTTGGGGATGGAAGGGATTGAGTGGGGGATGGAAGGGGTGGGGTTGGGGATGGAAGGGGTTGAGTGGGTGATGGAAGGGGTTGAGTGGGTGATGGAAGGGGTTGGGTGGGTGATGGAAGGGGTTGAGTTGGGGATGGAAGGGGTTGAGTGGGGGATGGAAGGGGTTGAGTGGGGGATGGAAGGGGTTGAGTGGGGGATGGAAGGGGTTGAGTGGGGGATGGAAGGGGTTGAGTGGGGGATGGAAGGGGTTGAGTGGGGGATGGAAGGGGTTGAGTGGGGGATGGAAGGGGTTGCGTGGGGGATGGAAGGGGTTGAGTAAGGTATGGAAGAGGCAGAGTTGGTACTGTGAATAGTTAAGTAGGAAATGGAGAGCTGATGGGACACATAAGAGGGTAGTGCAAGTTTTTTCTGATATTTTGTTAATGTATTTACTTATTTTATAGTATCCTTTGCTATACCTCAATCAAGTATAACAAAAATATCCCCTCCCATTCATGATAAATGTACATTATTTTATTTTTTTGGTAGAACATTTTCCTGGCCAATGGCCGGTTTCTCCTACAATTACAGGCTCTCGCTATCGCTCGCCAGGAAAAAATCGACAAGTAAATGGCATGAAATGTCTTTATATTGACTAAGAAATTGGGCGAACGGTATTTAAATTGCCAAACAACTGGAACGAACGTCAATCTCAAATCTAATGGAACTAGTCGTGAGGGAGAAGAAGGACCTACTCCCCCTTAAGGTAGAAAAGAAATAGGTGAGGGAGCGGGTGATGAAAGAGGGAAGAGGGTGAAATTGTCTTTATATATTAAGATGGTGGTACTAGGAAATTATAAGAGCATTGGTAATAACTGCGAGTAGTTTGGGAAGATATTTGAGTTATATAACCCTGTTTATCCCATTTATAATTGTATGTATTGTTTTGGCTCCCTGACATTTCTCTTCAGCTTTGGAAGAGAATGTAACAGTCAAATTACTATTTCAAGATTCGCTAATAACCTATTCTTTCAAATTATGTTGCCATCCACCAGTAACTTATATTCTGAAATGTCACTTACATCAGTATGCATTATTAAAAGGATTTGCGTCGACTTGTGAAAATATACCATAACAATAATTACATATTGATGAGAGGAAATATTGTCTGTTTGTTTTTATATAGGAATAGTTTTAAGTTATGTATGGGATTGAAACTAGGATAGAAAATTAGAGTTAAGCATTACAAGTGGTTATTGAAAGAAACATGGTATTATTAAATTTTATAGAAAAACATTGGGTGGCATAAAATATAAGCTTGAAGTAGGACAGCAACAACGTCTGTGACATGTGAAATTTGGAAAAAATAGAAAAAAACATTATTAACCAGGACAAATATATAATTAGTTTTGAAGTTTATAGAAGAATAAGCATCTCATAAATTTTGGAAGAAAAAATATGCAGAAGTAATTATTTGTATTTATTTATTTATTTATTTATTTATTTATGTATAGGCCTACAGTATATATTTTTTAGACGTGTAGTCATATACTGAGGTTAGATTATAAACAATGGTTCGTACTTTGAAGAGGTCTTCCTTTTCACTTCTGGTGTTATATTTCCTCCTTCGGGGTCTCATTAATAAAATACGAGTGAAATGTTAAAGCTCTCTTAAATATTTCTAAACTTGAGGCAGCTGTGAGGGTGGTGCCATGTCAGCTGTCACTCGTGTCTCTCTCTCTCTCTCTCTCTCTCTCTCTCTCTCTCTCTCTCTCTCTCTCTCACAACGTTTCAAACTTACTGTCCACCTCATAATTTCTCATTGTTTTAGTATTATTCAAGCTTTCGACCCGCACATTACGTATAATTCTAATTGAGTTATGTTTTATGTTACTTGATTGGATTACTTAGTATTAATATTAGTGTGTTCGAACAGTTATTAATGTCGCCATTATAATGAAAGCTGTAGAACATAATACGGAGCTTCGGGAATGGAACGGTATGTTAAATTTTTTGTTTTTAGATACATTCCCGTTAGATAACATAATTGATACATTTTGGTTATTCATGCAAACATTATAGGTTTTATTTCTTTCTTTCTTTCTTTTTAATGAAATGTATAGGCGATAAAATCCTTATTTAAAGGATTATCTTTTTGTAGGGTTTTAAACACTTTTTAATACTAGGTATTGCCAACAAAAAAACACCTATACATTGGACAGTATATACCTGCAGTAAACATTCCTATACTGTATATCTCCTTTCTAAATCAAATCAATATATATATATATATATATATATATATACCCGGTATATATATATATAACACTTTATATAAACACGTATGTACTGTACCACTTACTGAGATACTTACTAGGTATTGTCTCTCATTGCATATTTCGATAGTTGAGTAGGACACTCATGATACAATTTATTGATGCTTTATACCTGTGTTTTATACGTATTCTTAAACAGCTATTTAGCATAATCTGAAAGATCACATAAATGAGGTCGAAATTCAAGTTTCATATAATCATTTCCTTTTATAGTATACAGCAGCATACATCCCACACTGGGCGATGAAGCTAGCACGAGCGGACTATAGTCACTCCTCATCCCTCCTGATACCAACGCCTACATTACCCACAACACTTCAGGTCTCTCACAGACTAATTCACCTGCACCGTACTTCCAACACGTCGTACACCCAACCCGATATCTCTGGCACTCATATTCCCCAAGTTTGGGTGGGTTCACACTCTTGCACTACTTTTCTTGAACCAGGACCATACCGGTGAAATTTTCTAGCTTAATCTGATCAAGTCAAACCCAATGTTATAACCTATCCGAACCGCTAAGGTAGGTTATGTTAGCTGAGGGGAAGTTAAGCCATGCTAAGTCAGGATACACAAGGAAAGTCACCGTAATCGACCTGGTAAAAGAAAACGTAGCTGAACTGTATGGACCAAATCAAACTTCGGTAATATGTCTCCAGCGTTGCATATTTGACTGGCCCTGTATTTCCAGCATCTCAAACTCTGGGCACCATGAGCGGCCTCCTCACTCATGCCCTCTGATACCCACACCCACATTTGCTTGCGGGTGGTGAAGGCGGGCAGGAGGCAAACAGCTATCATCAACACCCATCCCGCCAGGTTCGTCCTCTCGTATCCCGCAGTGTATCGGGGCATATTCGTTCACGAGGTGATAGTGGCTACGTCTAAGTACAGAGTCATTATCTAGAGGAACAAATTACTACTTTATGACATTTCAGTCAGTCATAAACTACCTAGACTCGGGTACTGCTCCATTCTCGAAGCGTACTCTAAGGCTGTAATAGAAGGTTCTCCTTGATTTAATCAATCCAGCGGTAATTATTGACAATTTTGAATGTTATTATGTTCGTCTATAAGTTGTCTTGGCTCAATTCTCAAAATCCTTAGCCTAGGAACTACAGTCTGTTCGTTGTAGATATTAAATGAGGCGCAAACTTTGAAAATCCGGAGGCATCGAACTTGTGCCCAGGTTAAGGTTCCCATTCGAGTGAGTTTGTTCTGGCGATGTTGGAGTAATTATGGGGCAAGCGCTTGGAGGGTCCCGTATAAGGCGAGGAGAGCCGTGTGGGTCTTTACCTGTGTAATTATCAGCCAGACCCACGACCCATTACCACCCTGGCCGTACTGTCGTCAAGAGGGCTGTAATTGGGGGGAAGGGTCCAAGCTTTGTTTGTATATCCCGATAAAGGGTAAAGGCCGAAGTAAGGATATAAGATATATGATTTTGAAACCGTTAGTAATAAGAGAAAGGATCGTGAGCATACAATAAGAATTATACATATTTATATATGTATATACTGTATATATATATATATATTATGTAGGACATTATATACCTATTAGTATACAGTATATACATATATTATATTGTACAGGTGTGTGTGTGTGTGTGTGTGTGTGTGTGTGTGTGTGTGCGAGGGTAATACCAACAATAATGTTTTGTAAGATATTTCTAAAATTCAAAATAAATTTAATAACTCGATATATTTTTCTTGGAATTGTACTGAATTGGCGGTGCAATTCTTGAAAGTGATGATCAAGCTGTATGGTGATACATTGATATTAAGCTTATTCATGTGAGAACATATTATGCATCAGTACTTGTTTCTTAGATTTTGAGAAATGCCGGTATTTTTTTTTAGTAAACATCCAATGTATAGACTAGTAAAATATCCACTTGGACTTGAACCAGATCCAATGCCAGGTTACTCATATTATGAGTGAACGGATTTAGTGTACTGTTGTTAAAGTAATACCAAATAAGGGTAGTTTCTAAGCAAATTTATCGTTTTATATATAATTATATCACATTTCAAGGCAGGTATTATTGTGTGTTGTGCAATTGAATTATTAGGTATATTATATAGATAACTTGAACATTTCAAGTAGAAATACTGGTATATTATACTTGTTTTTAGTACACCTAATGGACCTAAATGATTCACTATTATTGTGTTATGAAAACCCATATATTCTATTGCCAGAATAAACCTCCAGTGAGTAAATAATTAGAATATGGATCCTGCGTTTTTCATATGACAGGTTACAGTGACTCTTATCACGCCAGTAGCTGCGGCTTTCAACCATCTTTCCTTATCTATTCAACCTCAGTAACTAATATTAATTACAAAGGAGTGCATAACTATTCCTGGTCTATATAATTATCATATGACCTACTACAAGTCACATCCAGATGCGACTCTCTACCACCGCTGTCTATGTCTACGATCGAGGTTTTTGGTTTGGGCACAGACACCCTTATTCCCCTTATACACAACAGCGCAGATCTGAACAACGAGAAAAAACAGCCGGCTACCTCATCCTGACCCCTACATGACTCTTGAGCTGGTGCCTCTTCCTATTCCAATACAACTGATACCATGTGATGTCAAAATAATGTGCTTCGTTGATAATAACTCGAAAGTCACTGCGTGAAATGAAAACAGTTTACATAAAACAGAAAGATAAACAAATCCCTCCCCCCCCACGACTCTACCACCACCACAATACCAATCATACCGTCACTACCAATTGCACCATTACCAATCCACCATTAGCAGCACAACCATCACCACAACCACCAGTACTATTACCCATCCAAGAAGGTAGATTATTATTTCCCCAAGGCTTCCGTCAACGCTACCACCACCTAAACACCAATGCCACCACAACACCATTACTATCAAACAATAATAAGACTACCACTACCATCACCACCACCCTCAATATCACCATCCTCAACTTCAACACAACCACTATCACTACCAATCAGTACCAACATCACAGGCAATCTCTCCAACAACACAATCACCACCAAAGGCACTATCACTACTACCATAACGACCTCATCGCCAATAGTACCACTAGTATGTCACCACCACCATCGCTATTACTAATATCACGACCTCTATATACTATCATATCAACCACTAGCACAACTGGTAGTACCACCATCACTACCACCACCACTACTACTAACATAACACAGCCACAACTAACCCACCCACTCCACTATCACCATTACACTATAACAACAACACTACCATTACCACACCAATACTATAACTACGATACAACTACTCCACCACCACCACCACCACTACATTGCCTCTATCACATCATCACTATACCACCACGACAAAACTACCACCACCACCACCGTCAATACACAACCACTTCCGTCACTACACCACCACTATGCCACCACGGCAACACGACCACCACAGTCATTACACCACCACCACCACCACCAAAACACCACTATGCCACCAACACAATACTACCACCACCACCACTACAGCACCACTGTCGCTATACCACCACTATGCCACCACGGCAACACCACCACCACAGTCATTACACCACCACCAAAACACCACTATGCCACCACCACAAAACTACTACCACAACCACTACAACACCACTGTCGCTACACCGCCAATATGCCACCCCTACAATACTACCACCACGACTATGCCACTACCACAGCAGCAGCACCACTACACCACCATCATCACAACACCACCAGTAAACCACCATCGCCATTTCATCACCACTATGCCAGCACCTCTACACCACTACCGTCACAACACCACTATGCCATCACCACACCGCCACTATAATCTCACCACCGTCACTATGCTACCACCACAATACTACCACCGCCACCACCACAATACCACCACCACTACACCACCATCGCCAATACACCACCACCACTACACCACCATCGCCACTACACCACCACCACTACACCACCAGCGCCACTACTATGCCACCACCACTACACAACGCCGCCACTACACCACCACCGTCACTACACCACCACGACTATGCCACCACCACAACACAACACCATCACAACACCACTATGCCACCACCACTACACCATCACCGTCACTACACCACCACTATGCCTCCACCACTACACCACCACCGTCACAGCACCACCACTACCGTCCCGTCACTACACCACCACCGTCACAGCACCACCTTCCCGTCACTACACCACCACCGTCACAGCACCACCACCGTCACTACACCACCACTATGCCTCCACCACCACCGTCACTACATCACTACCTTCACTACACCACCACCGTCACTACACCAGCACCGTCACTATACCACCACCGTCACTACACCACCAACGCCACTACACCACCACTATGCCTCCACCACCGTCACAGCACCACCACCGTCACTACACCACCACCGTCACTACACCACCACTATGCCTCCACCACCACCGTCACTACACCACCACTATGCCTCCACCACTACCGTACGTCAATACACCACCACCGTCACTACACCACCACTATGCCTCCACCACTATCGTCACTACACCACCACCGTCACTAGACCACCATTATGCCTCCACCACTACCGTCACTACACCACCACCGTCACTACACCACCACTGTCATAACACCACCACCGCCACTACACCACCACCGTCACTACACCACCACCGTCACAGCACCACCACCACTATGCCTCCACCACAACACTACCACTGTCACAACACCACCACCGTCACTACACCACCGTCACACCACCACCACTATGCCACCACCACCGTCACACCACCACTATGCCACCACCACCGTCACTACACCTGCTGGAAATGTCAGTCATCAGGGCAGCAGCTCGAGTCTTGGGTTTCTCATTACTCACTTCATTGGGGGAGCAGGCAACCACGTACCCAACTTTTTCACTTCACCAGGCTCCATCATTTATTTGCTGTCTTGTCTAGGTTCACTTCTTTCCTTAAGACGTTGTAGTGTTTAAAATCAATTATATTTTTGGTCAGGTTCCGTCAAGATCATTAATCATTCGAGGTTTATATGATTTGAATTGTATAAGTCGCTTGGATAGTTATATTCATTAATGTTTGCTGTAATACTGTATATATTGAGATTCGATTCCGTTGAACATCAATATTTATCATAGCTTAGAATGATTACAACTCTTTCTAAAAATGATTGTACATATAATTGTGTATGTAGAATATGTAGTCTTCCTAAGAGTAATGTTATATTTGAATATTTCCTCTTTATTTGTTATCAATTATGTTTTAATTTGAAATTTTCATTAAATTGCAGGATTCTCTGAGTAGCAACCACCTTGTCATACTCTCTGATGATTTTATAGTTTTGCTAACATTATTTGTTCTACTATAGGTTGCGCCAGCGAACTTGACAAAAATCTTGATCCCTTAACTTCTTATAACTCGAAATGAATGAAAGCAATCGGGATAACATTTCTTCATTTCTATCACCATGAAATAGGTGTGCATATTTACAGCCAATTTGCTCTAGTCCCTTTTGAGTTACAGATAGGCCAGGCATTAAGATTGCTGTCAAGTTCGTTGGCGCTACCTATAGTACCCTTTACCTTTTTGAATAAGATGATCCATTACACAATATATTTTAGCCAATTTCTACTGATCATTTTGCCATCATCAAATACTTCTTCCTAGTACCGATTTTCTTTGTGTTGTTCTACTTTCTAGCTCATGTTCCAGCTATTCTGATCAGCGTATCTCCACCACCATTACCTCCTCTCACTTGTATCGTCCTTCTTTCATTATCCCATCATTGCCCACCGCCCTTTCTCTACCATTATCTCTCCAGTCTCCACCACCTTTCCTATTCTGATCTCCCGTCATTCTAATCTGCATCTCTACCACCGTTCCTCTTCTGATTTCCCGTCATTTTCCACCACATCTCCACCTCCGATCCTCTTTTATTCCCCACCGCATCTACACCACTGTTCATCTTCCGTTCTCCTATCATTCCTCAGTACATCTACACCACAGTTCCGTCCTCCCACTTCTGCCGTTCCTTTTCCATTCTCCCGTCATTTCCCCCCACCTATCCTCTTCTGGTCTACCGTCATTCTCCTCTGCATCTCCACCAGCATTCCTCTTCTGATCTCTCGTTATTCTCCTCTACATCTCCATCACCGTTCTTCTTCTGATCTTCCGTCATTCTCCTCTACATCTCCACCACCATTCCTCTTCTGATCTACCGTCATTCTCCTCTGCATCACCACCACCGTTCCTCTTTTGATCTCCCTTCATTCTCCTCTGCATCTCCACCACCGTTCCTCTTTTGATCTCCCGTCATTCTCCTCTGCATCTCCACCACCGTTCCTCTTCTGATCTCTTGTTATTTTCCCCCGCCGTTTTCTCCCTCGCCGACGCCGTTCCTTCTGCTACGTGAGGGAGGCCAACCACGAGTCTGGCACGCGCTGTTTCGGGTTGAGTGTCTCCGCCTGTCGTCACCTTGTAGCCCTTCCCAGCTTTTTTATAACTTCTGATTCTGGGGCCTCAGGAAGTTGGCTAAGTTTTTTCTCGACATTTTTTATGGACATTTGAAGATCTGGTGGTCGGAGGATGCTAGAATGTATGGTGTTTTATAGTATATACGTCTATTTAATTAGTCTTACTTATTCCTACGACTGAGGAATATGTACTAATGCCACGGCTTACAACATCATAATCCCTTTAAATCTTCCGAATGAAAACAAAATGCTGTACCTGTATTATGTTTTAACATTGCAATTCCTTATACTGTAATTATTTCTATATAAACTTTCTTATTGAACAGGAATCGTTTTGCGATCAAGGTCCGACTCTTAACCATGACAACATATGTTTGCAATATTTAAAAATATAGCTCTGCTTTAATAATTACAAGAAAGAAATGCCAAACTAATTATAGTTCTAATAACCCATTTTGTACCGGTGGCGTCTTATTTATTATATTATGGCAATTATAAGACGATTTGATTCAGCTTAGGAAGGATGTCTACACATTATAAGACTGCAGACTATCTCAATGTATCCATTAAGCTACCACATATCCCTCTTGAGCTTCATAAAATCGTCTAAATGTAGCTGAAATCAAATTAAAACGACGTCGCCGGTACAGAAGGGGTTAAGGTAGTTTTTAAACTTTTTGGAATTATTTATTATTCGCAGTAGAAGGAGTAGAGGCATTTGGTAACTTTATCTAAAACACATATTGTGACGCCTGAATTTAAATTGCAGGAGTAATAACAAAAAAACCCGTGTATAAAAATGTCCCTGGGTCATTCACCTACCCACACCAGCAAGCCTACACCATAATGACCCTTAATTAGACCAGGTAATATTTCTGCGAAGGTGAGTTAGTGATTAACCCCCCTTTCTTAATTTATTGCCCTGGAGAGTAATTAAATCCCCCTCCCCCCCCCCCCCCCCTCTCCCTTTCCTGCCTTTACCCGTCTCCATCTATCTCTTCATCTCTACATCTACCTCTCTTACCCTAATTTTAACTGTACCTCTACCTTTACCTCTACCTCAATCTCTACCCCTATACTGTATATTTTTTCCAACTTTAATGTCTACCTTTTCTTCTCTACCTCTCATTTTACCATTATTTAAATTTATATTTCTATATCTAACTCCATCTCTTCTTCCATATCCACCTCTCCCTTTTCGTCCACTACCTCTCCATCTATCTCTTCTTCTATATCCATATTGTCAAAGATGTTACACCACGGTCTTGCATCACTAACTCCGCTATTTTTTTCTTCTATGTGAGTGAGGGAGACAAAAGGCAGAACTGCCTGTAGCGAGTGCCTCCCCCAGAGTTGATAGAGTGACAGGTCCAAAATCAAGGGATTTTCGAGCCAACTTCCCTGGACACACGAGTTTGAAGCAATGTAAGTCATCGGAAGAGGGAAAGACTGATTCTGGGAAAGAGTTCCAGAGCTCAGGTGTTGAATAGAATAAAGATTGAGAATAGCGTTTCACTCTTGGGTTGAAGAGTTGCACAGAGTAGGGGTGGTATTGTGTTGCAAGACGGGTGCTACGTGCTCGACGAAGAGGGGGTGGTATACACTGAGAGAACTCTGAGGAACACTAATTATTGTAATAGCGGTAACATAGTGAGAGAGATGCAACATTGCGTCGAAGAGAGAGAGACTGTAGATAATTGGTGAGTGGACGCAAGTTAATGAGACGTAAGGCTTTCCTTTCTATTTTGTCTAGAAGTGCTGCTTATCGGCATTACAGAAAAATACGTGTAACGGTAGATGGCCTTTATTCTCAATTATACTCCATAAATGCTGGCGTTCCTCAGGGATCAGTTTTGGCCCCAACTCTGTTCCTTATTCATATCAATGATCTTCTATCTATCACTCATAACCCACCAAATTTCTACGCAGATAATTATTTTAACACTCCACAATTCCTTTACATTTAGCAGTTCTTTCACGCACCCTAATATTATTAATACAACAGTAAACACTGCAATTCTCTGAACCAGGAACTATATACCCAACCTCTCCTACCTACTGTATACATTACTGTGTTCTTTATTTATATCATCTTATACTTCCACCACCTCCGTTCCTTACTCTACCTCTCTGTCTACCTCCACATCTCCTTCTACCTCTACCTCTCTATCTACCTCCACCTCTGCCGCTCTCTTGGTAATAAGACTAGGCTGATTAGCTCCTATCGTCCCTTCCTATTACCTTGTATTAAGCAGAGGGCCTTATAAGATAGCCTACTTCTCTATTGTTACTTGATTAACAGACGCCGCCTCTCTTAAAATGAACAACAAACTGGCTACCATGCATTTTCCATATATTGTCTTTATTTGATAATACTTTCTGCCAATCGATCTGAAAGTTACTCTTCTCCAAACTCAATATGATTTGTAAGCTTTACTATTATACCGTTCAGTACTGGTGACGTCCTTTTCATTATATCCTGGCGACTATTAGATGATTATATTCAGTTTAGGAAGGACGTATACACATTTAAAGGCTACAAACTATATCAATTAGTAGTTTTAGCTACCACACATTCTTCTTAAGCTTCATAAAATCGTTTAAATGTAGCTGAAATCAAATAGGAAACACGTCGCCGGTACAGAACGGTTAAAAACAACATTAATTCTCAGGTGCTCCCATTCCTACTGTACATTCACCCATATTATCAGTCTACTGCTTTCATTTAAGGGGAGGAAGACCGATTTTCTGGACCCCCTTCTCCCTAATGTTTAGCCCAATTAGTTTTGAGATTATAAGACGTTCGAGAACGCCCATTAGTTTGGCGATTTTAACACCTTTTGCCCCACTTCGTTGTCAATTTTAAGCCCTTTCGTGCCATTTAGGTGTCGATTATTTCCTGGCGAGCGATAGCGACCCTGCAATTTTAAGAGGAACCGGCCTTCGGCCGGGAAAGTTTTCTACCGAAAAATGTACAAATTTATCTTGAAGGGGGGTCTAGGGGGTGTTTTTCTAAGCTTGATTGAGGTCTAGGGAGGAAACTAAAACAATATATGAATACATTAATTAATAGACCAAACACGCGGTCAGTCTCCCCTTAATCCTTCTCCCATCAACCTCACTAGCATCCTTCTTAGTAGGACTTTTTTTCTTGGCAAAATTAGATAATAAATGCTAACATTATTTTCTAGTTGAATTATTATTATTTGTTGTTTGTATTATTATTATTTTTTGTTTGTAATTATATTTTTGGGATAGCTCTAAGAAAAATACTTTTGCCAATAGTTTTGGATTCCCAAATTCAAGTTTAAAGATGACAGTAGCTTCATATGTTACTAATATATGGCAGGGGAGTGTTTATGCACGCTAAACTTTATCATGCTAAAAATATTATTGATTTGCCACTACTAGTTGATGTTGAAGGGAAGATTATATTCTAATAGCGTCGTTGTAGCCAGGACACTGAAGTACTGAGTGAGATAGAATTTACCTCTTTAAAATACCTTGATTTCATGTTGAACTTACAATATTATGTGATAAAAAAGATTCTCAGTAAAAACGCTGTCGACTAGACAACGATCTCCCTGTTAAACTATTTCACAACATATTGTGGAATGTCGGTTGATCTTATATAAAGAAGATTTTTTTTTTATCAAAATATAATTCTGAGTTTTGGAGGGTTATTACCAACATTAGGATTTGACATTTGCAGAATTATCTTGCTTTATACCACCCACTGAATATTGAATGCACAAATCCTTGCTGCATTTAATAATCATATGTAAACAAAATATGTATATCGTACAATCAATGATCTTTAAGTAGTACTATTTCGTTCCTGCAATTTGTTTTTTATCAAATTACAAATATATGAATACATATACATACAAAATACTGATCAATAGTTGGTATTCTCAAACTATTTTATCTTCCTTTCAATTGTATCCAAAGTTAATGAGTTAAATGTGATTGTTGTAAAAAAAACAAAAAAAATAAAACATATAAGCTATGACCCATATATTTCTGAACAGTGCATATTCAATTTTGTATAGTTATGTCAGCACTTTTTCTTAAGCACCTCCATGAAACACTTCCCCACTTATATACACAGTTGACATATACGCCATACAATCATGTCTCTGTTTCATTAAGCTAAGAGTAACTATTCAACCTCAATAACAAATCATTAATGAATAAAGTAGAAAGTCTGTCACCTGTGAATTTCTCTTCCCTCTGCCGTCGTGTTCCCAAATACCTGAGAAAAGTCGTATCTTGCCTGTTAATTATGAACCAATTTCGCCCAGTGACACACCACCGCGGAGCTCATCTCATGGACTCGTGATCAGGGCGGCCAAATTAATCCTGGGGAAATAGAGAACCAGAGAGATAGTGGGAAGACAGGAGAGACTGGACGGGAGATATTGTCGAGGACCAGGAGGAGGAGGAGGAGGAGGAGGAGGAGAACGAGGAGGAGAACTGAGTTTTTTATATACTGGAATTTTCGTTTTTGTAATTATAATACACATTTTCTTACTTTGGGTATATTATAGAGAGATGACATTATTTTGAGTATTCACAAAGTGCCATTAAAGGTATTTGAATACTGGATTTGTTAAAAGATATTGGATTGATAACAATAATAATAATAACATTTTGTTTTCACTTGAGCAAGCTCGAGAATAGTTTTTTGAAAAATTGGCCTTTAATTGGGTATATAGAAGACATTAGTTTTCTACTAACTGGGCAGGAGACATATACACAAATATAGAAAATAATTATAATATCTAAACAGATAAAAGAGCAGCTCAAAAAAATACTTACGTGAAAAAGCCAGCCATATATAAATAGAAAGAGAGAGAGAGAGGGGGGAGGGGAGAAGAAAACGGCCAAAGTATACGATGATTAGTACCGAGGACCTAATTACGTGGACAGATTGGGGCTAGTGGATTAGTGGGTCGCGTGAGGTTCGTCTCAGCTTACCTTCATCCCCTTTTGCTCCAGTCTCCCACCCACAAGGATTTCGCGGCCCGTTTTCTGTGAGGTTGGGTTGTAGGGTTGTACAGTCACTCATAACAATTCAGTGACCCTTTATGTTTCTCGGCATGCAAGTACAGCCATTAAGATTTATGTATGTATGAACATTTTCTGTACACTAAGTTATCAATATGCCTCTGTTGTTAATGTATACTTAAGGGGGGTCACCGGCTTGTAAAATCTTTCTCTCTTTCTCTGGCTTGTATCCATTAGGCCCCATTCAGCCAACTGTTTTAAGATGTTTATCCCCATCCAGGTGTCGATTTCTTCCTGGCGAGCGATAGCGAGCCAGCATTATATGGAGAAATCCGGCTTCGCCGGAGACATTTTTGTATCGAAAAATTTACAAATTTAGCTTGCAGTAAAAATGAATATATATATATATGCTGGCTCACTACCGCTCGCCAGGAAAATATTGACACCTGGATGGGGGTAAACGTCTTAAAACAGTAGGCTGAATGGGGCCGAATGGATACAAGCCGAAGAGAGAGGGAGAGAAAGATAACAAAAGCGAGGTGGGCTCCCTTAAGTATATTCACATATCAACTTACATACATATACTTGTAGAACGAAGAGTATGAAGGGTCCACAAACTGTTATGAGTGATATGGTACTTGCATGCCTCTCTTCTTGGTTTTGCTACCTTGTCTAAACAAATATATATATATATATCCCTTAGTATGATTGTTTATTGTGTGTGCAAATAGTGAACACATTGACATTTAATGAGTTTGCTACGATAATTATATAATACAAATACCTTGTACTAATAACATAAAAGCACGAATCAGCATAGACCGAGATTACAAATTTGTATTAACAGTGACACCCTGAATATAATGGTAAAATATTTATTTTAGTATGCCTAACATTAATCAACATTGCTGACCTTAGGAAGAACATTTAGGAAGGAAAACAGTAAATATGATAACAATTAACTCTCTGTTTCCACATGTTCTTGCTAAGCTGCACGAAATCCTCAAATATCAACGGAAGCATTATGAAACTAATGGGGTTAAGGGGAGATTATCACTTAAGATTTTGTTTCTGGACTTCCTTCACCTTCATGTTTAGCACCATTAGGTCTGTGATTTTAAGACCTTCACTCCAATATTTCGACTATTGTAAAACCTTTCGCCCCATTTATGTAAATTTTAAGACCTTTTGCGTTAGGTGTCGATTATTTCCTGGCGAGCAATAGAGAGACTAATTTAAGAGGAACCGGCCTTCGGCTGGGATAATTTTCTACCGAAACATGTTCACTTTTATCTCGAAGGGGGGTCTTGTGGGTATGTTTTAAAGTTTCATGGAGGTCTAGGGAGCAAACTAAAAACCTCCCCTTAATAGTCGGTTTCATTTCAACTGGCGGTAAATTGATTCACTATGCAGCTGATTTCTGGATACTTATTGGAAGAAATATGAAGCTACTATGTCTGCATCATATCAAGATCAAGTAGATTGAATGAACACCATATTTCACTTCAACATATTACAAATAACTGGGAAATCTTGATGGGAATTTTGCAATTTGCTGTCAGTAGAATATAAATTGACTATTAATCAGTTTCCAGGAGTGTCCCCCGTTCTCTCCCCCCCCCCCCCCCTTCCCTTCCCCAAGGGTCCTGGCGGGTCATCACCGTGGCATCTTGCAGCCCCTAAAGCCACGGAGTTGATGACGTCATTTGCTCTTATTTAGTAGGAGTGGAGGAGGAGCAATCACGGCCCGAGGAGTCCCACGTTATAATTAATATGACCCGGTTTAACGAGGGCCGCCTATAAGGAAAATTACGCCAACCTATTATATATATATATAATATATATATATATATATATATATATATATATTTATATATATACCGTAGGTTAAATTATTAGAAACACAACTAACAATCAATAATAGTAGTTGTATATTTTATATGTGTTGCATTGTTCAAAGTTCATGTAGGCAAAGGAAACATGGTAATGAACACTTTGTTTCGAAAGTGTTAATTTACGATTTTTACAGCAACTTTTACGTGAATATCTTGTAGTTTACAGACCATATTGTATAAAAGACATAGTCCACCTGACCCTCCGTACCAGCCCAGTTCGTTTCCTATCAAGACTAACTTAATTTTTTCAGAAGTACTAAGACGTCACAAAGGCTTTAGAAATGTTGAATGACTTTCCTGTAAATACAAAAGTCTTGGATAATTGTAAGGTTGAAAAGAAAGATAGAATATCTCAGTTTGATTATAATTACTAAGAATGTTTTGGAGCTTGTGAGTTAGTGAATGTAGTCAGTAAAACGAATTATTGACTTTGATTAGTTAATGATGTTGAGTGTATCAAACATTCCTTGCTATTGCGGAAAATATCTTATTTGTAGTGAATTATATGCTATGTTTTCCAATTCTCGGCCTGTTGCATTGTGGCGGGTTGTCAAATGCAGACATGAGTCGACATATCAATATCAAATTACTACATGAACCTTGTAAATTTCAGTTATTTGGAATAGAGAATATATGAATATTTAAGTATTGCAAACCAAGACTTTGATAATCTATTCTGAGGTGGAGTAGAGCAAAAAGCTTGATTTATTGGTACACTGCAGAACTGTGGGCAAGAAGTGCTGAGATGATGTTACTGGAAATAAACTCCACAGAAAACCTATGACTTAATAATTATGCTTCAAAATCCTATATACATTATTGTCGCCAACGAATGATTACTGTACCTGCACAAACTATATTTCTGCGGTCATTCCATTAGGTATCGTTTCTATAGTGGCATTAGTGTCGGCTTTTGCGGTTTACAACTGATACTTTGTTTTACTGGTAGAAGTAGTGATGACGCTAAGGGAAGGAAGACCGTTTTTTTGGACCCCCTTCTCCCTAATGTTTAGCCCCACTAGTTTTGACACAAGACGTTCGGCCCATTAGTTTGGCGATTTTAACACCATTCACCCCATTTCGTTGTCAATTTTAAGATCTTTCATGCCATTTAGGTGTCGATTATTTCCTGGCGAGAGATAGTGAGCCTGCAATTTTAAGAGGAGCCGGCCTTCTGCTGGGACATTTTTCTACCGAAAAATGTACAAATTTATCTTGAAGGGTGGTCTAGGGGGTGTTTTCCTAAGCTTGATGGAGGTCTAGGGAGGAAACTAAAAAAAAAATATATGAATACATGAATTAATAGACCAAACAAACGGTCAGTCTCCCCTTAATACAGTACGTAACTTCCTTCGCACGCCTAACGTAACCTTGACTGCAGACGAAGAACACCACAAGTAGTTGGGCATAATATCTTACACTGCAGACGAAGAACACCACAAGTAGTTGGGCATAATATCTTACACTCATGATTGTGGTGGCATTATGTGGTTGCAAAGAAAACTTGGAAATCAATTGCCTACATTTAGGAGTCTATAAAAATAGCAGAAAAGTCATATTCTACTTATTTATGATGACCTGCTTATTAATGATGACCTGCTTATTTATGATGACCTGCTTATTTATGATGACCTGCATATTTATGATGACCTGCTTATTTATGATGACCTGCTTATTTATGAGGACCTACTTATTTATGATGACCTGCTTATTTATGATGACCTGCTTATTTATAATGACCTGCTTATTTATGATGACCTGCTTATTTATGATGACCTGCTTATTTATGATGACCTGTTATTTATGATGACCTACTTATTTATGAGGACCTGCTTATTTATGATGACCTGCTTATTTATGATGACCTGCTTATTTATGATGACCTACTTATTTATGATGACCTGCTTATTTATGATGACCTGCTTATTTATGATGACCTGCTTATTTATGATGACCTGCTTATTTATGATGACCTGCTTATTTATGATGACCTACTTATTTATGATGACCTGCTTATTTATGATGACCTGCTTATATATGATGACCTGCTTATTAATGATGACCTGCTTATTTATGATGACCTGCTTATTTATGATGACCTAATTATTTATGATGACCTGCTTATTTATGATGACCTACTTATTTATGATGACCTGCTTATTTATGATGACCTGCTTATATATGATGACCTGCTTATTAATGATGACCTGCTTATTTATGATGACCTGCTTATTTATGATGACCTAATTATTTATGATGTCCTAATTATTTATGATGACCTGCTTATTTATGATGACCTACTTATTTATGATGACCTGCTTATTTATGATGACCTGCTTTTTCATTTACATATGACATTAATTTGTATAAGGCTACCACACAATAGTGTCGGTTTAAACAATGTAACAAACATTAATTTGTATAAGGCTACCACACAATAGTGTCGGTTTAAACAATGTAACAAACATTCTCCATAAATCTGTTTAGGGCTTAATAGTGATCCTGCGTGTGTGTGTTTCTTCTTTGTTTGTTTTTGTAATTGTTATATTATATGTTGTATTGTGTTAGTTTATGCTACCACAAAAGTCTGTTGATGTGAATATGGGAAGCAAAATTCTCCACATACCTGGTTCTAGGTATAAAGAGAACCCAAAGGTTTAGTGTAATATAAAAGTTATTCGTAAGATATGTGTAAATAAATATATATATATATATATATATATATATATATATATATATATATATATATATATATATATATATATATATATATATATATATATATATGTATATATATATATGTATATATATATATGTATATATGAAGGTGTATATGCGATATTATGATATGCTACTAAAAAATATCGTCGTCAAGAAGAAAGGTAGCATTTACATTCTTCCTATCTATGGCCCTGTGTTCAAGGGGGGTCACCGTTTTTTTGTTTATCTTGCTTTCCTTTTCTCTCTTTCCCTGGCTTGTATCCATTCGGCCCCATTCAGCCAACTGTTTTAAGACGTTTATCCCCATCCAGGTGTTGATTTATTCCTAGTGAGCAATAGCGAGCCAACATTGTATGGAGAAATCCGGCTTCGCCGGAAATTTGTTCTATCGAAAAAGGTAAACATTTAGCTTGCTGACAAAGCAAAAATATAGATATACTGGCTCGCTACCGCTCGCCAGGCAAATATTGACACCTGGATGGGGTAAACGTCTTAAAACAGTAGGCTGAATGGTGCCGAATGGATACAAGGCAAAGAGAGAGGGAGAGAAAGAGAAAAAAAGCGAGGTGGGCTCCCTTAACGAGACACCTTCATAACTGGGGCCAATCACACGTTGCCTCAACACTTTAGGATGAGCTCTGACACGGAAGGAGAGAGAGAGAGAGAGAGAGAGAGAGAGAGAGAGAGAGAGAGAGAGAGAGAGAGAGAGAGAGAGAGAGAGAGAGAGAGCATGCAGTACGTCAACTTTATTCCAAATGTTCTGTTTCTTTTTAATTTACCAAATTCATTTTAATGAAAATGGGTAATGTATAAATGGTTGGATAAGATGGATAGTAACAAAGACACGGAATTGGGAAGCAAGTAAGAGTTAAAGGAGTTAAAGACAGTCATTTACGGTTTGTTTATATTTATCTACTTACTGGTTATTAGTTTGTGGTGATGCAATAGCAATTTCAATGATGCAAATTGGGAGTGCAAACAAGATTTTCCTGAATGTGTTGAGTTTATATTAATATCAATGATCAATGTAGATGTACTGTATATCGCTAGACTGCAGAACATACTCCATATCCGATTTAAATCAATATTTTACAAAGTATGTGTAGGCTGAATGTTCATAGAGCTAGACAAGTGATCCTACTGACTCTGATTTGGTTCTAAGATTACCTAGAAGAGATAGCACTAGAAGCCAATTCTTGCTTTACTTCGTTTCAGTACTTGATAGACGTGCCATAAACATTAATCCTTGCTTATTTAAGTGGACTAAAAATGTATGCGTATCCCAGAAAAGAAAAACTAATAATGTTTACTTCTGCACGAATGTCTACGTTCCTGGCATGTATTTTGTGGATAAAACACATGGTCCCCATGCCTAGCATTGTGCGCAGTCTATTGAAATCTGTGGTGGCGACATGTTGTTAAGTAATTGTTTTCATATTTACCAAGAATTGAATCCGCAGACTAGAATTTCGGTCTGGAAGGTTGGAATGTAATGGGGAAAAGAAAAAGAAAAACATCCTTTTTGATGTCTCAAACCCGGGACTATGGATGTTTAAAGGCCAGTCATTCTTGTGGAGCCTCGAAATTATGGAATGGAACTTCTAAGTATTAGTTGCTTAATTTCTGCCGCACTCGATAGGGACATCTTATACTGTATATACACGTCATATAATTTGAAAGAGAACAGGAACATCATCCACATACCATTGAATGTGCCTAGACATCTTACTTGTTGCGAGTTGATGATGATATGGGGGTATCTTTTTAACGTGTCGGTGTAGCCAGGAGAACTATGTAGAACTACGTGAACTCTCAGATCTCCTCAGGAACGTCCTTGAAGCTTCCAACGACGATCTTCCGGTCCACAGTCCACTACGCTCTCCATTATGCTCGGGCCTCCCCCATGCGTGTGTTGAGCAATTTGCTGGATTTATAACAAATGACATAATATTTTTAGCTTCAAAAAGCCTTCTCTATTGAATATTATTTGATCAATTACGTTAACACACACACAAACACACTTAAATAATCGCAAATCAAACATTGAGTCCTTCAACTTATGTTCGTGTGACTAGATAATGACGGCTTGTTGAGAACGGTTCGAATCCTACTGAGGTAAGCTAGCTAGTACTGATGTGTATGGGACGTGTGTAAAAATTGTGTGCACCCACTCCTTCACCACAAAAATATAGAACACTTATACTGTTTAGTGTTTATATGAAAATACGGTTATCTTGAACATTCCTTTCGCTGCGTTATTAGAAACAATTGATTAGGGACAATGGGAACATATTGACTTGCCATAACTTACTCACTATCCTTATGGTGGCTTTGTGCCAAGGGGCTGGAGTTCTCGAAAAGGGACACCAGTCCTGATGCTATTCTTGACTTACAGAGTGATTAGCTTAATTATCCAGAAGACTTGATAGCCTCTGAAGTCCTATTTAAACTAACTAACTAAGTTTTGTGTTATCAACGACTAGTATAAACCCGATATCTCCGAAAGTAAACAGTCCCGAGCCTGATGTTCCCGTCTTCCTTACACCCGTGAATGTTAGGGTAGGTAAGGTCATGGGTAAGGTAAGGGCATAGGTTAGGAAAATGACAAAACACGACGGTCCAATTCCCAGCAAAATTGATCTAAATTTAGATCCCATTTGTGTATTTTGGATTTCATTGCTGTCATGACTAGAACAAGCTTCGTATTTTACTATATATTTGTTAACCCCATATATTCCCTGATCTTCATAGCCCTCCATACAATCAAGGGGAAGCATCTTAATATTCTTTGGGTAATGGGTAAGATCATGCAAATTTTCCACTCAAAACACGATGAACATCAATAAAACTGTGTATCCCTTGAAAGAGAAACACCCACACACACACACACAAACACACACACACACAACTAATAAATAAAGAAGGCTACGTAAAGAATCTTTATAGGGATATCGAAACTAGTTACAATGATTACATATACCTTAATCTGTAGTGATCATGGATGATTACAGATTAAGTATATCTAATATTTTTGATATACATATAAACAGTATAATTATGCTAATAATTATGTATATGATTCTGATGCAGACGATGATGGTGATATTCTTATCAATATGAACATTGTCATTTTGAAGATGATTAAGGTGATGATGATTATGATTAATTATTATTATTAACATTATTATTATTATTATTACTTTTATTATTATTATTATTATTATTATTATTATTTCTAACACCGTATTATCATTATGTTCGTATTTTGCGAGTAAAGTATTGGTGAGGCGTCATGATTCATTATCCTGGACATGCAGGAAATAGCCATAATCGATCATCCCTTAGAATTCCAAGTCAGGGTTTCCAAATAAGGTCTTTAAGAACGTGTTTCTGGCTGAAGGTGTTTCTTTTACCGCACTATGTTGCCTCCTGCCGCAGTAACGAAGGCAATTAACTCACCGTGACATAATGAGCTTTAATTACTACCAATTATCTGTGATTACTGCCGTCTTAATTAATAGTTGGTCATCACAAGCGAACAAAAAATGGACAGAAGAAGCCATTATGGCCACTAGTGCAAGCTTACAATTGGACAACATTTCCACAGCTCAATAATAGTTTAAAAAAATTTGAGAACACATACTGTATATGTATACAGTATATACTGTATATATATATATATATATATATATATATATATATATATATATATATATATATACTGTATATATATACGCAAAGTGGGCAATTAGGATAACAAAGTAAGACACAAAATTGCAAAGTTTTATATAATACAGTCAAAGTGAAAATGATACATTCGTTGGCAGAGCAGATGTACATGCATTTACGTAGATACACTGGCCACACAGACCTTGCAATCCCAGTGAGGTGGTCTTCAAATAATTCCAGTAGAGATAGCAAACCCGACAGTAAGGAAAAGTGGAAGGAAAAAATGGCACAGAGAGAGAGAGAGAGAGGAAGATGGAGAGAGAGAGAGAGAGAGAGAGAGCGAACGAGAGAGAGTCGATCATTACCCACATTAAAGGAACAAGCAAGGGACAATTACCGAACACGATCATAATGGGTTGGACCAATTAAGGCTTCCGGTAGTTCAGTTAATCCTTTGCTGCCTGAGCCGGGCTGACCGGACAACTCAGCCACTACCCCATGTCAACCAGTACCTCTCAACCAGTGGCAGCTCTCAACCAGGGGCTAGTGCTTGGTTTTTGGTCTATGTAGGATATTATTTATTTATTTATATATTTGTATTGCATTTTTATTTTTATTTTTTTAGTTTCCTCATTAGACCTCCATCAAGCTTAAAAAAAAACACTCCCTAGATCCCCTTTTTAGATAAATGTGTACATTTTTCGGTAGACAAATGTCCTGGCCGAATGCCGGTTCCTCCTAAAATTACATCTACATGGCACGAATGATCTTAATATTGACAAAGAAATGGAGCAAAAGGTCTCAAAATCGCCAAAATAATGGAACGAACGCCTTAAATGTTTTAAAACTAATGGGGCTAAACATGAGGGAGCAGGGGGTCCTGAAAAAACAACTCTCTCCCCCATAACCAGCATTGTTCGGTTAAGGCATGTTAGTGTTCGAATATTGGTTTAAGGGGGCCCACCTTGCTTTATTTTCTCTTTCTATCCCTCTCTCTTTGGCTTGTATCCATTCGGTCCAATTCAACCTACTGTTTTAAGACGTTTATCCCCATCCAGGTGTCAATATTTTCCTAGCGAACGGTAGCAACCAGCATATATATATTTGTTGTTTTGACAGAAGCTAAATATGTACATTTTTCGATAGAAAAAATTCTCCGGCGAAGCCGGATTTCTCCATACAATGCTGGCTCGCTATCGCTCGCCAGGAAGAAATCGACACCTGGATGGGGATAAACGTCTTAAAACAGTTGGCTGAATCGGGCCGAATGGATACAAGCCAGAGAAAGAGAGAAAAGGAAAGAAAGATAAAAAAAGCCGGTGACCCCCCTTAACTGGCATTGGTTAATTAGGAAAGTGGTTAATACCTACTTGTTGAGCTGGTCTGCAGGTGAGATGTTCGACAACCCTAAGCCTATGTTTAGAATGGCAAATAATGGCTGACGAAATAGTTCATATCAACAATACATATACAGTACATGTATAATATATAGCTAGATTACTGTACATAAAATAGTCATGTATTATTCCATTACTTTCATTCGTATAAAAATAAAAAATAAATATACATACAATATATATATTATTATGTTCTATCCAACAACCAACTCTACTCCTAAAATCGATTAATGAAATTTAACAAACACATGTGGCAGTCCGTGGATTCGAACCCAGGACGCTCCCACCCAAAATCAACACCTTATGCATTGCGCCACGAAGGCAATGCTACGAGAGAGAGAGAGAGAGAGAGAGAGAGAGAGAGAGAGAGAGAGAGAGAGAGAGAGAGAGAGAGAGAGAGAGAGAGAGAGAGAGACGGAAAGCTGGATTAAGGGGAGATTTCCACTTGAGGGATTGTGTTCTGGATCCCGTTCTCCCTCATGTTTAACCCCATTGCTTTTGAGATTTTAAGACTTCGCCCCATTATTTTGGCGATCTTAAGAACTTTCGCCCAATTTCTGTCAATTTTAAGATCTTTCGTGCCAATTAGGTGTCGATTTTTTCCTGGCGAGCGATAGCGAGCCTGTAATTTAAGAGGAACCGGCCTTCGGCCGGGAAATTTTTCTACCAAAAAATGTACAAATTTATCTTGAAAGGGGGTCTAGGCTCTAGGGGGTGTAATCGTATGCTTGATGGAAATATAGGGAACACAGTAAAAACCTCCCCTTAACCCTCTCCGACATATGACGCGATGTTGAGCCTATTAGGGATACTTTAAAGCCTTTGTTACCATTAGGGGTATTTAGAAACCTTTAGTTTAGTTACTTCAACCTCTGCATATATATATCTTTGAGTTAGCTGTGGGCAGAAAACTAATTTTGGAGAGATAATTATAAGAGTGAGAGCACTCTATTTCTTATTGCGAATCTGGCAACCTCTGCGTCATATGTGCGTGAAAGGGTTAAGTGATCGCTAGATAGAAAGCCAAATAATATCGCGGTGGTATATTTCTTGTGAACCTGGAGCTCTAGCGGCGATAATTATCAGACGACCACATTATTACCTGGAATAATATTAACCTCTGCCTTGCACTTCCTTTTCCCCACCCACTTTAATGGGGGATGGACGTATTTATTTCCTCATATATATATTTTTTTTTATAATTTTTTTTTAGTTTCCACCTTGACCTCTACCAAGCTTTAAAAATACCCCTTAGTCCCTCTTTCAAGATAAATTTGTACATTTTTCGGTAGAAAAGTTTCTCGGCAGTTTTTCCTAAAATAACAGGCTCGCCAGGAAAAAATCGACACCTAAATGGCACGAAAGGTTTTAATATTGACAAAGAAACGGGGTGAAAGGTCTCAAAATCGCCAAACTAATGGAGCGAACGTCTTATAATCTCCAAACGAATGAGGCTAAACATGAGGGAGAAGAGAGACCAGAAAAACGGATCATCACCCCTTAATGTCAGTCCTTATCTCCGGGGACCCCAGTGGATCACCCAGGGTAGGATCGAGTAATAACCACTTCCTTTCTGAAATCCATGATCCTGAAATTCCTGTGGCCAAATATCCCCTTGATCACGTTAGATAATCTGCAGGAAACAATGATCGGATATGTGTACGCTCTGACGCCAGTTTCTTAAGGGGAGGTTTTTAGTTTGTTCCCTAGACTTCCATCAGGCATAAAAATTACACCCGCTAGACCCCCTTTCACGATAAATGTGTACATTTTTCGGTAGAAAAATGTTCCGGCCGAAGGACGGTTTCTCTTAAATTACAGGCTCGCTATCGCTCGCCATGAAAAAATCGACACCTAAATGGTTCGAAAGGTCTTAAAGATGACAGAAATGGGGCGAAAATTCTTAAAATCACTAAATTAATGGGGCGAACGTCTTAACATGTAATTAGCAATGGGGATAAACATGAGGGAAAAAGGGGTCCAGAAAAACAATTCAAGTGGAAATCTCCCCTTAACATTTTCAACTGCATAAAGGAACATGGAATTCTTAATTGCCTGAAAATGTGCATGGATGACGATACACAGTTCTTAATTACCAATGATTTCATTCCTGTACTTCATCTCATTAGCATTAATTAATACTGTTTCACTTTTAAATAAGTAGCATTAATTAATTTCGGAGCTACCAAGGTTCTCTAATAATATCTCCAATGACCCCTTTCGTACCGGCGACGTCCTTTTAACTTTATTCTGGCTACTATTAGACGATTTTATTCAGTTTAAAAAGGGCCTCCAGCAATTAACAGCCTTCGAACTAACTCCTTTAACCATTTTACTACCACAGATCCTTCTTAAAGTGCACGACATGGTCTAAATATAACAAAAATATAATTAAGAAGATGTCGCCGGTATGGAATGGGTTAAAGTATTGACAGTTGTTCAATCTCTTACCACTAAAGGGTCTCTAGAACGCGTCTTTCATCACAGGGAGTCTGAAGGTGTAATTATTGAGGTAATGTGAGGGAGGACCAAGGCGAGAGGGAAGGGTGTTCAAGCACCTGTCCTGTGTCTTTGGGGCCCGTATTCTGAAGGGGGACATTTCCACTAGAGGGAATTTTGTTTTGGACCCTTTTCTCCCTCATGTTTAGCCCCATTGTTTTGTTTTAGATTTTAAGACGTTCGCCCCATTAGTTTGGCGATTTTAAGAACTTTCGCCCCATATATGTCAATTTTAAGACCTTTCGTGACATTTAGGTGTCGATTTTTTCCTGGCGAGCGACAGCAAGCCTGTAATTTAAGAGGAATCACGTTATTATAATGTTTCATATATGTTGGTTATCACATAGTGGAATTATGATTGGACTATTGCTAAGTGTGATTCGTAAATATAATATTGTATAGATGATCAATTTGCATTAATATTGATAATAAATATTATTGAATTCTTCGATTTCTGTACTTTTAATGTCAGTCATTTATACCATAAGTATAATTAGGCGGCGTAAAATGTATTATTACTCGTTGTACGTGGTGTTGTTAGTGATTACTTTTACCATTCTTCAGCAAGCGAAAGTATATGTATTAACATGAAAATTCCATATATAACTTCATTGCATGTGTAAAGTCGGCATTATCGACACTCAACAGATGTTTATATATAGTTAGGGATACACACATACACACACATATATATATATATAATTATATTTATATATATAGGGTGTCCTAAAATAGACGTACCAAACGTCACAATATAATTTACACATGATTCTAAGCATAAAATGTTCTATAATTATTATGTTCTCTCCACTAACCAACTTTACTCCTAAACTCGATTAATGAAATTAACAAACACATGTGGAAGTCCGGGGATTCGAACCCAGGACGCTCACACCGAAAATCAACACACTTATGCATTGCACCACGAAGACAGTTAAAGAATGCTGCACTAGCCTACGATTTAGTATACAGTTTCGAATCCTGCATACCAAACAAACATTTTAAATCTTAACCGTTCAAGAGGTATTGTAGGTTTTATATAGTGTCCTCCCCCGCATCGCTGTAATGGACTCTTCCATGTCAAATCGTTTCCAGCAGGTCCAAAGTGAACTAATGTGTCTATAATCATTTTGCAACTTACATAATTAAAATATCTTGATGAAAACAGGGTAAGATAATTGCAGTTAGATGAGGGTCTTCTAAGCTTTTGGACAACTAGGCCAATCTTATGGGGAAATACTTAAGAAAATTCCATTTTCATTAGGCATTATCTCAGTAACCAGTACAATTTGGAATTTTTGTTATAGAACATTATATGCTAAGAATATTTTTCCTAACCTAATCCTGAAATTTGGCACGTCTGTTTCGGGACACTTTGTATATATAGTATATTTGTTTATGCTGGCGAGAAATTGGGTTATCTTCGTCTTATTTATTACTCGGATATGGCAATATTTGTGTAGCCAGATATGGAATTCATTGTGAAAACTTTGCATTATTATGATACACGTACATAATTGTTTCTGATACTCCCTTAACTTATTCATACAACAGCTGCAAATGGGGACAATAAAACAGACATACAGTTATAGTTAAGTGTCATACTCCTTCCTACCCTTGTTAAAGTATTTTACGAGTTCTTCGGTAGTATCCTCATATGTAGGCTTGCAGCTTTCTTTCTATAATATACACTACTTCTTGATATACTCTTAACATGTAAATTTCTTAGTCGTTATTATTCATATTTTAATAGAATGCGTGTAGTGACAATTTCTACCGGAACATCAAGACAAGTAGAAGTATAACCTAACTATCTTTAGTATTGGTTCTGGCCATGCTATGAGGGGTTCTATTTACAGAAATACTTTCATGTCAATTTCACCCCTTTTAAATTTAGCCTCGCATAATAAGCTAGCTTAAATTTTATATTCTAACAGATCCTAATCTAACCTAGCAAGCCTACATTGCATTGAATCTACCCTAAATTTGTCAAGAAATAGTGTTTATCGGAAACTGAGTTAAGGGGAGGAAGACCGTTTTTCTGGACCTCCTTCTCCCTAATGTTTAGCCCCACTAGTTTTGAGATTATAAGACGTTCGGCCTATTAGTTTGGTGATTTTAACACCTCATTTCATTGTCAATTTTAAGACCGTTCGTGCCATTTAGGTATCGATTATTTCCTGGCGAGCGAAAGCGAGCCTGCAATTTTAAGAAGAAGCGGCCTTCGGCCGGGACATTTTTCTACCGAAAAATGTACAAATTTATCTTGAAGAGGGGTCTAGGGGGTGTTTTCTAAGCTTGATGGAGGTCTAGGGAGGAAACTAAAAAAAAATATGAATACATGAATTAATAGATCAAAGAAACGGTCAGTTTCCCCTTAAGAGTCACTGTTATTACTGTATTTGACAATTTTGTTTAACCAATTTGCATTTATTATTTACATTTTAATAATTATGTCTGTGGCGAGTTCAACCGTAGCATAATGAACATGACAATTACAACTTTATTACAGGTATAAAATCCCCAAGTTCTCTATCTTTGAAACCATGGGTAACAAGTATTTTCCATATTGTTTCGCTAACATATTTTATTGCACTTATTTAATGTGGCGAGTTCGGAAGTAGTGTCATGAAAATCCCGATTACATAAAAGTTCTATTCCATACATAAATATGTTTTTGACAGACTTAATTCATATTTACATTAGTCGTATGACATATTGCATCGGTATTGTTCAAGTCTTGGTGAATGTGAAAAACTCGAAATTAGTATTACGAAAACTACGATTTAGGGGGCAGGGGGATTAGGAATCCTCCTCCCCTTGCAAAATTCACCTACTAAACGAGACAGGGTAAGGGGCAAGGGAACGCTAAAGTGGTCCCGGACCGTAAGAACTGGAACTTCAAATGTTGTTTATGTTCGGGCTCTGTCTCGAGCCTGAGTACATATATACATACATACATACATACAGTACATAGGCTACATACATACGATTTCAATTATATCACTTAAACTAGTTAACCATTTACTATGTATATTTAGGAGATGGGGAATATCTTCCATAGTCCAATTATTCTAATAAAAATAGGAAATGGTTAACTAGGTGCTATCATGCCGAGGTGGAGCAGGTTTAAACATTGACTCTCGTTTTGATTGTCCGTAGTTTGATACTGGGTGAGGGTAGAAACATTTTTGTATTTACGTAACTCACGTGTATGTGTATGACATACATCTTATTAATGTAATCCGCGTGCTTGCCTGGAGGACAATTAAATATAATCAATTCAGCCCGGTTCTGTTCATGCTTATTACATGTATATTGTATATTGTATTCCTCGTCGTTATTACATGTATATTGTATATTGTATTCCTCGTCGTTATTACATGTATAGTGTATATTGTATTCCTCGTCGTTATTATTAATATTCTAGTCATGTAAATATGGCGAGTCGGGAATTCGTATCATCAAAATCGTTCGTTTATAGTTCTAGCTAATGCTTTTAAATATTCTCGCCATGCTTAATTTAGAATATATTTAATGCCACACCTTTCGCATCTCATCATCAGTTTAAAATCATGATTTCTCTCTAAAAAAAAAAATACATGTTTTTACTTTAAGTTACAAATATAATTCTAATTGCACTGGTTCTGATGCTTCATATACCTATCACACTACTGTGCCATATAATTTCAATATCATCATAAAGTCATCCTCATTCATAGCCATTGAATATTATATATATTTGCATTCCAACATATAGTGTATATACGGTACTTTTCTTCAATGTAAGTTGCATTCAGTAGTTTATTTTATGAGATCTACTCTAAAGTACCCACTAGCAGATCCTGACCTTTTTATAATTTAATTGTATATTGGTATACTGTATATCAATGTATTTGTTTTAATTACAATACACATTCGAAGTTGCATTATAATTTGAACTATATAATATTACTCCAGTTATGAATGTGGCAAGCCAGGCCGCCATATATTACTTTGTGTTATTGTAACTCTATTATAATATCTTTAGATTCTGTGCTGGCCAGGGTTCAATATACTGTATGCTGGCCAGGGTTCAATATACTGTATGCTGGCCAGGGTTCAATATACTGTATGCTGGCCAGGGTTCAATATACTGTATGCTGGCCAGGTTCAATATACTGTATGCTGGCCAGGGTTCAATATACTGTATGCTGGCCAGGGTTCAATATACTGTATGCTGGCCAGGGTTCAATATACTGTATGCTGGCCAGGGTTCAATATACTGTATGCTGGCCAGGGTTCAATATACTGTATGCTGGCCAGGGTTCAATATACTGTATGCTGGCCAGGGTTCAATATACTGTATGCTGGCCAGGGTTCAATATACTGTATGCTGGCCAGGGTTCAATATACTGTATGCTGGCCAGGGTTCAATATACTGTATGCTGGCCAGGGTTCAATATACTGTATGCTGGCCAGGGTTCAATATACTGTATGCTGGTCAGGGTTCAATATACTGTATGCTGGCCAGGGTTCAATATACTGTATGCTGGCCAGGGTTCAATATACTGTATGCTGGCCAGGGTTCAATATACTGTATGCTGGCCAGGGTTCAATATACTGTATGCTGGCCAGGGTTCAATATACTGTATGCTGGCCAGGGTTCAATATACTGTATGCTGGCCAGGGTTCAATATACTGTATGCTGGCCAGGGTTCAATATACTGTATGCTGGCCAGGGTTCAATATACTGTATGCTGGCCAGGGTTCAATATACTGTATGCTGGCCAGGGTTCAATATACTGTATGCTGGCCAGGGTTCAATATACTGTATGCTGGCCAGGGTTCAATATACTGTATGCTGGCCAGGGTTCAATATACTGTATGCTGGCCAGGGTTCAATATACTGTATGCTGGCCAGGGTTCAATATACTGTATGCTGGCCAGGGTTCAATATACTGTATGCTTATTACATTTATATTACATTCTGTGCTGGCCAGGGTTCAATATACTGTATGCTGGCCAGGGTTCAATATACTGTATGCTGGCCAGGGTTCAATATACTGTATGCTGGCCAGGGTTCAATATACTGTATGCTTATTACATTTATATTACATTCTGTGCTGGCCAGGGTTCAATATACTGTATGCTGGCCAGGGTTCAATATACTGTATGCTGGCCAGGGTTCAATATACTGTATGCTGGCCAGGGTTCAATATACTGTATGCTGGCCAGGGTTCAATATACTGTATGCTGGCCAGGGTTCAATATACTGTATGCTGGCCAGGGTTCAATATACTGTATGCTGGCCAGGGTTCAATATACTGTATGCTTATTACATTTATATTACATTCTGTGCTGGCCAGGGTTCAATATACTGTATGCTGGCCAGGGTTCAATATACTGTATGCTGGCCAGGGTTCAATATACTGTATGCTGGCCAGGGTTCAATATACTGTATGCTTATTACATTTATATTACATTCTGTGCTGGCCAGGGTTCAATATACTGTATGCTGGCCAGGGTTCAATATACTGTATGCTGGCCAGGGTTCAATATACTGTATGCTTATTACATTTATATTACATTCTGTGCTGGCCAGGGTTCAATATACTGTATGCTGGCCAGGGTTCAATATACTGTATGCTGGCCAGGGTTCAATATACTGTATGCTGGCCAGGGTTCAATATACTGTATGCTGGCCAGGGTTCAATATACTGTATGCTGGCCAGGGTTCAATATACTGTATGCTGGCCAGGGTTCAATATACTGTATGCTGGCCAGGGTTCAATATACTGTATGCTGGCCAGGGTTCAATATACTGTATGCTGGCCAGGGTTCAATATACTGTATGCTGGCCAGGGTTCAATATACTGTATGCTGGCCAGGGTACATTCCACAGCGTTATTATTCCTGTTCCAGTTCTTGTGTATGTGGGTAGTTTTAGGGGCCCCTCCTCGCTTGTTTTCTCTTTCTCTCCTTCTCTCTTTGGCTTGTATCCATTCGGCCCCATTCAGCCTACTGTTTTAAGACGATTACCCTCATCCAGGTGTCAATATTTTCCTGGCGAGCGGTAGCGAGCCAGCATATATATATATATATTTTTGTGTTGACAGCAAGCTAATTTTGTACATTTGTTGATAGAAAAATGTGTCCGGCGAAGCCGGATTTCTCCATACAATGCTGGCTCGCTATCGCTCGCCAGGATTAAGTCGACACCTGGATGGGGATAAACGTCTTAAAACAGTTGGCTAAATGGGGCCGAATGGATACAAGCCAGAGAAAGAGAGAAAAAGAGAGAAAGAGAAAGAAAAAAAACAGGTGACCCCCCTTAACCGCCGATATTTATCAAAGGAACAATTACACCTACTGTAGGTATACAGTACGGCACACAATAGCTTGCTGTCATTACCACATATAATTATATTTATTACCATTGTATTGACATTCATCATCGTTATTATTCCTATTCCAGTCCTTGTGTATGTGGGCAGCTTAAGGGGAGGTATTTAGTTTGTTCCCTACTTTTTCATCAAGCTAAAATTACACCCCCCTAGACCCCCTTTCGAGATAAATTTTTACATTTTTCGGTAGAAAAATGTCCCGGCCGGAGGTCGGTTGCTCTTAAATTACAGGCTCGCTATCGCTCGCCAGGAAAAAATCGACACCTTAACGGCACGAAAGGTCTTAAAATTGACAGAAATGGGGAAACATTTCTTAAAATATCCAAACTACTAGGGCAAAGGTCTTAAAATCTCAAAAGCAATGGGGCTAAACATGAGGGAGAAAGGGATCCAGAAAAAATCCCTCCAGTGGAAATCTCCCCTTAACCCGTACAGCACCAGTGACGTCTTTTTCATCCTATTCTGGCAATGGTTAGACGATTTTATTAAGCGTAGGAAGGACCTCTAGCAATAATATGACTTCAAACTATATCAACCAACCCTTTTAGCTATCGCAGATCCTTCCTAAGCTGCATAATATCGTCTAAATATAGTTAGCATAAAATATAACACACGTCGCTGGTACTCAAAGGGTTAACCGCCGATAATATTATGAAAGGAACAATTACACTCAGGTATACAGTACAATTACACTCAGGTATACAGTACAATTACACTCAGGTATACAGTACAATTACACTCAGGTATACAGTACGCATACAATTATTATTAGTATTATTTATTTATTAGTATTATTTATTAGTATTATTTATTAGTATTATTTATTTATTAGTATTATTTATTAGTATTATTTATTAGTATTATTTATTAGTATTATTTATTAGTATTATTTATTTATTAGTATTATTTATTAGTATTATTTATTAGTATTTTTTTTTTTTTTTGTCATTACCAAATATATATCATTACCATTAAGGGGAGGTTTTTAGTTCGTTCCCTAGAATTCCATCAAGCTTAAAATTACACCCCCTAGACACCCTTTCAAGATAAATTTGTACATTTTTCGGTAGAAACATTTCCCGGCCAAAGGCCGGTTCCTCTTAAATTACAAGCTCGCTATCGCTCGCCAGGATAAAATAGACACCTAAATGGCACGAAAGGTCTTAAAATTGAAAGAAGTGGGGCAAAAATTCTTAAAATCACCAAACTAATGGGGCGAACATCTTAAAATATTAAAAGCAATGGGACTAAACACGAGATAGAAAGGGGTCAATAAAAAAGTCCCTCAAGTGGAAATCTGCCGTTAAATACATTCATCATCCTTATTATTCCTATTCCTGGCCCTGTGAATGTGGTGACTCGCATCATCAAAAGTTCGTTTACAGCTCCCGACTCTTGTTTCTCTGTCTAATGAGGAGATTTTCTGGTATAATGAGGATAATGAGCCTTTAAGCCTGTGAGCGACGTGATGCTGAGTTATGCTGGCCCCGTCACGCTCCACTCATTTTCATATTTTAACTTAATAATATGTGGAGAGACTTTTTGTTAACTTTTTAGGGTGGAGGGTGTGTAGGTTTGTTTGGTTTTGAGAATGTGGTGTTTATTTTTATGAGTGCGGAGTGTGTGCGTGTATTCTGTGTGTACTTACGTGTACGTATGTCTGTGTATGTAAGGCTACGATTGTCTTTTGTGTGTTGTTTATATGCTAAACATTTATTGCAAGCTATTATGAAACATTATTGCAGGTTGAATTTAAGAGTATACTATTACATACAACGTGCTTTTTATATTTGCATAAGTATCAAAATTCCTTCAATTTTCGGCGTTCCACCAGTTCTGCTTTTAAATTTTCTGATTCAATTTAAGTTATTTCACTTAAAACTTCTACGACGTCATTATAATCATCCAATTGGAAAATTAGAAACTTCAGTTAATTATCAGAAATAAAGTTCGTAATATTATAATCACGTATCACCATTATAAAATAATTCATTACTACCATAGGACTCATAATCAAAGTCCCCGCCGAACAAAAATTTCCTCATTAAGGAAGCGAGGATCATTTTCCTCTCGACAAAAGTTTCGGACAGCTGATTAAAATTTACACTGGGGAAGATATTAAACATAATTTTCTCCTTCAACGCCCCAATTTTGTGAGAACTTTGCTTGAGTTAGTCTAATGAGCAGCTGCGTGGTGGAGGGACGAGCGGGGTAATTACCTAGGACAGGTAATGAAGGGGTGGATGCAAGGCGTAAGATCCGGCCCACGGCAGGAAGTGACGTAGGACCGCTACCTCACAGACCTCACTCTTATTTTCTTCTTCTTTCTTCTCTTCTTTCCCTTCTTCATCCTTATCATCTACGTTCTCCTATCAATCCTCCTCCTTCTTCTTTCTCTTCCTATGCTTTACGGGAGGCAGACCGTTTTTCTGGACCTCCTTCTCCCTCATATTGAGCCCAATTATTTTTAGATTATAAAACGTTCGGCCCATTAATTTGGAAATTTTAACACCTTTCGCACCATTTCGTTGTAAATTTTAAGATTTTTCGTACCATTTAGAGTCGATTATTTCCTGGCGAGCGATAGCGAGCCTGAAATCTTAAGAATAAACGGCCTTCGGCCGGGACATTTTTCTACCGTTAAAAATTTACAAATTTATCCTGAAGGGGGGTCTAGGGGGTGTTTTTCTAAGCTTGATGGAGGTCTAGCGAGAAAACTAAGGATCATATGAATTAAGAGACCAAAAAAAACCCAGAAAACAAAAAAAGACGGTCTGTCTCCCCTTAACCATCCCTATCCCTTACCTTATGATACCTTATGATGTGTTCGCCACTCTTCTAGCGGCACCAAGGAGCGCGACGCCCCTCGTTTTGGGTGGTGATCCCGCTGACCTCCTCCTTCTTTTGTGCTTCTTCTTTCTTCTATTCCTAACCATCACCATCCTTATCTTCCACGTTCTCCTACAAGTCCTCCTCCTTTACCTTATCCTAATGTATGTCGTCATCTTCTTGTTTTTAGTTTCCTTTGTGGTTCTCCTTCACCTCTTCTTCCACATCCATCTTTGTTCGACCTTTGTTTCCTATTCGTACCCTTTCCAATCTTTATCCATTTCCTCCATCCTTTCTTACCCTTTCGTGTCTTTCCCTTTCATGTTTACCCCCATCATCTTCTCCCACCTATCCTCGACCTATCCCATCTATCCCTGCACTCTTAACTGTCTTGATAGTGTAATGCATAGTGCGCTGGATTTCAATGTGAGTATCCTGGGTTCGAGTCCTCGGAGTGCCACATGTATTTGTTGATTTCATTAATTGAGTTTAGATGTGAAGTTGGTTGGTGTAAAAAACATAATATTTCAACACTTGTCACTTCCTTTTTTCTCCCTCATGCACATAGAAAACATAAATAAATAAATCCTATACCTTCTTCACCCTTCTTCTGCTCCACCTCCACTCTCTCCCTCTCCTATACTTCCTCCTCTTCTTCCTCCATCGTCTCCTCTTTTTTCTCCTACCTTGTCTTGTCCTTCTGTTCCTCCCTGTTCTCCGAAATACTCTAAAGACAGAGATCAGACAACTGTTCACCACTGTCATTTCGTAACCCCAAGTCATAGTTTGAATGATGGATCAATTGTGTGGGAAATATGATACAATTTATGTACAGTTGCGATAAAGAAATCCTATCCAACCTGGTTGTTGTTCCTGGCCTGAGCATATCAAAATTACTGTTAAACTAATATAATTTCCAACAAATGTAATTACTTTTCATTTTTGCAACTGATGAAACTAATTTAATCTCCTCTATTATGCCAACTCTGGCTTTGGGATCCAAGGGCAATCATGATGCGGTATTAAAAATTTGCGTTTTGTTTTGTTTTTTCCCAGTAACCGTACTTCATGCCAATATTAGGTAAAATCCATGCCTTCTCATGATTCAATATTAATTATATATACTACAATTATATCTATGCTACAATTACCATTGTCACTGACTATAGGTTTAACACTTTCCGCTTCTCCTATTTCCTTGTTCGCATTCTTGACCCTTTATTATTCGTTTTCTGCAGCCATCCTAAAATACTTATAGCTAGATAAAAAAATAAATAAAAAAAATAAAAATAAAGAGTAAAAAGTAAAGTAACGCTTGGAGCCGAGAAAAGGGCCACGGGATTGTTATATTGTGCGCTTTAATATATTTGTAAACATAATGCATCTGTATTTCCTTGAGAACATAATAAGGATTGATAATCAATAATGCAGAGCTCATAAGACCCATAATAGGAGCCTAAAGTGAGCTTTACTTCAGCTGCCGGTACCTAGCTCTATATTCACTATTAAGGGGAGACGAGTCGCTTTTCTAGACCACCTTCTCCCTTATCTTTAGACCCATTAGTTTGGCAATTTTATGAGCTTTCACCCCATTTCTGTCAATTTTAAGAACTTTCCTGTCAATTAGGTCTCTATTTTTTCCTGGCGAGTGATAGCGAGCCTGTAATTTAAGAGGAATCGGCCTTCGGCCAGGACATTTTTCTACCAAAAAATGTACAAAATTATCTTGAAAGGGGGTCTAGGGGGCTTCATTTTAAGCTTGATGGAGGTCTAGCGAGGAAACTAGAAAAAAATAAAAATAAAAAAAAAATAAAAAAAGTGAAGGATTTCCCCTTAGTGTTGGTATTTCTTATGAATAAAACTGGAATTCCTTGTTTTTTGCTTATATATCAATTCCAGCTAATTTGATTGTACTGAAGATATTCATTCTGGCACATTTATCTGTCAAAGTTTTTTTTTTTTTTTTTTCTATATTCCAACTTACTTCCTCTCGGGCATAGGCTGAGAGCCTTAACATTCACCGCTTTACAATGAACAGTGAAGCCAGTGAGGTCTTGTTCCAGTCTAGGGAGTGAGACATGTGAAGCACGTAGAGCACAACGAGCACCTGCCATCTTGCCTTCACATTACTGTTCATATAATCACTGATGAACTTTCAGTTTTTCTTTTTACTGTCGCTACAGCCAACTAAATCGGACCTTTCGGCACCATAACAATACTTCATTAAAACTAATTTTGGTACCAATCATTTTTTTTAATTCACAATAATATCAACCTCAACTAGTTCGATATTGCTTTGTTGTGTCATTCCAATAATACCTCGTGTTTTCACCTTACTGATTCTTAGCAACATAAATGGTCTTGCTGGTGCATTTTTGTTAGCGTTGATCTGCTTGAAATATTCATAAATTTCTTTCATTTACACTTACAACTGGATACAGTTTTTTCTTTCGTCATAATTTTTCCCCTAAATAGTCATTGATTTCACACAACATCTAACTGTTGATTCTGTGGCCCATTTCAATGTTTCACTGTTAATGGTCTAGAATGTTTTCGATCATTGCTAGGCGATTTTATTATTGATACTTCTTTCTGTAGACACTTGATCTTTTCATGGAATTTGAATTGGTATTGTTTATATATTTTCTTTCTGCTGGTGTTAGGCACGGTTTTGCTTTTCATGACTTTTAGACATTAAAGTTAATTGCAATCGCTCATTTGAGTGGTCTAGTAATACAGGAAATCCTTTCACCCTATAGGGACTTATTCTCGCTCCTACTAGGTTGTTATTGTCAGTTACCACCTTTATATGCTTGTTGGCAATGGTGTTACGAATATTATTATTCGTGGACTTTTCTTTTTTTCAATATATTGTTGTCACTGCTTTAATAATTCGTACATGTTAATGGTTACTTTTTTATTTTTTTCTATATTCCAACTACTCCCTCTCGGGCATAGGCTGAGATCCTGTACATTCAACCGTACATTGAACGGCGAAGCCCGTGAGGTCTCGTTCCAGTCTAGGGAGTGAGACATGTGAAGCACTTTGGGATACAACCAGCCCCGATATCTTGCCTTCGCTAGATGCACGGTTGCCCAACCACGGCTCGAAGCAGCCACATCTCTGAAGCTGCTTCGCTCCAGTGCTTCACTGTCTCACCACCTAGACTCCGACCCTCACTCTGAGAACTCTACCTATTGAGCAATGAACTCACTTGCTGATACCATATGTTGTAGGAGGACTGTAACACTGGTATGCAAAATGAGTGTCTTAGACATTTTAATGCGTTCTACTGAAGAGGATGATAGGTGGCATCGACACTGACTGAAATATATATATGGTCTGTCAGTTTAGATGTTCTTCTTAATCGATGATCACACTATTGTGATTTCGTGTTTGTTGTCTTAGATATTCTGGAAAATTTGTTTTTGTGTTGGTGATCTTTAATTGTACTCTATTCGATTCATGTTTTCTCCGACAATAGATTGATTATAAATAAGTATTAATCTGTGTATTATATATTTGTCAGATTGATGTCTTTTAGTGAGAAACATGTCTTTCAAACATACTGTAAGAACGGATTTATACATTGGGAATACAAACAGATATTTAACTTCATCCTTTTTTACTAATTTGTAATGTTTGTTGTCACAGTTGGCGCAGTTATTGTTATTTTAATAAATTTGTTCATTGGGCGGCTTGTTTGGCATTTGCTTTCTATTTACGTAGGTAATTTCGTAGACAATACAAGTTGTTAAAAGGAGAGTAATATCTCGCTAATAGCTTCATACGTTGCTCTAACAACAGGTGTGCATTACACTGTATAACTGCTTTTTAATTGCTGTTTATCGCCCTGGTTTAACATCATATCCTGACGAGAATTTCTATTCTACGAATTTATTGGACAACAATACTATTACAGTATGTATCAGGTAAACCAAGAAATTGAGGCACAGGTAAAAATAGGTATCACTTGAAAGCAATTATCCGGAGGGACTTTATCTCTTGCTTTCAGAATTTAATATATTTCTTTTGAAGTTTATGCTGGTTTTATTTATGGGAGGCGCCTGGCCTGGGGAGACGATTAATATGAAGGGTGCGCCTGGAAGTGTGGTGGGAGGGCTTGTGGCTTTAGCTCCGCTGCATGTCTGCCTGCCGAGATCGGAACCTCTCCGTGTGGTCGGGGGCCGGGGGAGTGCTGGAGGGACCTTGGTGGCCCTGGTCTCTGGGTCTTCTCCTGGGTGACCTGGATGTGTGTGAGTTTGTGCTTTTTATCTGTGTTTTTTTGTTGTTTTATGTTGTTTTTGTGTTTTCCCTGTTCTTGCTCTGTCTTGAGTCGGCTACCCCCAAAATGGGGATTGGGCCTGAGCATATGGATAGATAGATAGATAGACCTACTTTTTGTTATTTATGTCCCTTTCTCTCTTTCTCTGGCTTGTATCCATTCGGCCCCATTCAGCCAACTATTTTAAGACGTTTATCCCCATCTAGGTGTCGATTTCTTCCTGGCGAGCGATAGCGAGCCAGCATTATATAAAGAAATCCGGCTTCGCCGGAGACATTTTTGTTTATCGAAAAATGTACAAATTTAACCTGCTGTTAAACAAAACTTAATAAAATGCTGGCTCGCTACCGCTCACCAGTAAAAAATTGACACCTGGATGGGGATAAACGTCTTAAAACAGTAGGCTGAATGGGGCCAAATGGATACAAGCCAGAGAAAGATAGAAAAGGACAGAACAGAAACAGGTGACCCCCCTTTAAGCTAGAATATTTATATTGGTTGCCATGTCGAAACCTTTGAATTCCTCCCTAGTTCCTTTGGTATTGCATATCGCGATACAGACCTGTTCATCATCATTGTTTTGTTTTGTTTTTTGAAGGGGGGTGGGGGAGGGGGCAGATTATATTGGTGTTATAAATCTACTTTTTAATAAGAAACCACCCTAAGCATTCAGTCATACTTTAATATATTTTCATACATAAATTCAAGGCATGGCCAGAACTTGTGTGAGCAAATGTGCGTAATTTATACTTTTTTTAAGAGACAATGAACGGAGGAAGGAAAAACACAGAAAACAAAAAGGTCCATGTGCCTAAAGGCATCCTCCATTCATAAAATGTTTGTAACAACTGGATTTAAACATTTGTAGATTGTAAGTTTGTGGAAAGCAATTCGAGGGAAGTGAATTCCAAAGAGTATTAGCTCTGGGGATAAATGAATTCTGATAAGCAGAAGTTCTGCATTGTGGAGGAGAAAGTGTAAATTCATGTGCGCTCTCAGCTGCCCTAGTTCTACGGGGAAAGATGTGGAGAGGCGGCACAATTGAAGCAAGTTCCTCGGAACAATTGCTGTGAAAATATCTGTAGAATAATGCAAGGGATGCAACGTTTCTTCGTATGGATAATGTAGGAAGGTCCTGTGTGATTGCAGGGTTATTGATTAATCTAATAGCTTTATTTTGAATTTTGTCCAACTGCCTCAATGCAACCACTCCACTTCCACCCCACAGAGGTGAACAGTAATCCATCTGAGAACGCACATGACTTTTATATATCACGGCCAACTGCTCGTTAGTGAAGAATTCTCGAACTCTGTACAGGAGTCCCAGTTTTTTAGAGGCATTCTTAGCAATGCTTCTAACATAATGTGTCCAGCTCAAGTTAGTAGTTAATGTTACACCGAGAATGTCAATACTAGGGGAAGTGGGAATATTTAGATCATTAAAAAATATATGGGAGTCAGTGAGATTCTGTCGGTTAGAAAATTGAATGTACTTGGTTTTCTGTGCATTAAAGGAAACTAGATTCTTTTGTCCCCATCCATTAATTCTAGAAATGTCCTGGTTCAGAGAAATTGCAGTGTTTATTTTTGAATTTATAAGATCGGGTTGGGTGAAAGAATTGGTAAATGTGAAGGAACTGTGGAGTGTTGAGTCATCTGCGTAGGAATGTATTGGATTATGAGTGGTAGATATGAGATCATTGATATGAATGAGGAACAGAATTGGGGCCAAAAACTGATCCCTGGGGAACACCAGCATTTATTGAGTGAAATTGAGAATAAAGGCCATCTACCATTACACATATTTTTCTGTTATGAAGATAAGAAGAAATTAGTGGAACTAATGATGCAAGGCCGTAGTGTGACATCTTCGACAATAAGGATTGATGCCAGACTCTATCAAATGCCTTTGATATATCCAGTGCTATTGTATGTGTTTCACCATGTTGGTCTGTAGCTTGGTTGATTTGATGCGTAAGAAGGCAAAGCATGTCTGCAGTTGATCGACATCGTCTAAAACCATATTGCCTATCACTGATTAATTTATTATTCTCAAGATGCTTAATTATGTGATTATTTAATATAATTTCAAAGACTTTACCAAGAGTGGAAGTTATAGCTATTGGTCTGTAGTTTGATGGATCTGAAGAGGCACCTTTTTTAGGAACTGGATGGATGTTTGCTTCTTTCCAGGGTACTGGGAAGCATGAGGTACGAGTACACAGACGGAAATGTTTTGCCAATACAGGAGCGAGCACCAAGGAGCAATTCTTAAGTAATATTGGAGGAATTTAATCTGGACCAGGAGCCTTATCTACTGAGAGATTCTGCAAAATAGTTTTGACATGTCTGGTGTGGATCTTAGGTGAGGGAATTTCAGGCGAATTAAAATTAAGTACAGGGACATCTTGATTTATTTCATCTAAGGTTGAGTTGGTGGAGAAAATATCCGCAAGAAGGTTAGCTTTACCTCGTGGGTCACTTACAAGATTGCCAGTCGGAAATTTTAATGGTGGAATGGGTGAAGCAGTAGTGAAGTTGGATTTAAATGAGTTAAGAGTAGACCAAAATATTTTGTTATCATTTGAATTATTTAGAAGTTTATTTGCCTGCTTGTGGAGAAAGTTTGATTTAGTTAGGTTTAATACAGTTTTGGCATGATTTCTGATGTTTCTAAAGTAATCAAAGGCTTCATGTGTTTTTGATCTTGTATATGCATTGTAGGCTATTGCTTTTTGTTCAGTTACTCTAGCACAATTATGGTCAAACCATTTAGGTGAATTAGATCTTTTACTGTACTTTTGATGAGGAATAAAAGTTTTCATTCCAATTTTTACAAAATCTTATACTAGATTCGATCAAGTTGATACAATAAAGTTACATAGATAACTTCATTAACAACATCAGATTGGTGGCCACTGAGGGAGGGTAGTCAAATTGTACAATTGGCTGGAGCTGTGCAGAGTCTCATCGATGTTCTTCTTGAGCCAGTACAATGGAGTCGGTGGAAAAGAGGTGGGGAGGCTTGTGTTGGTTATTTGGGCCACAATTGGACACTAGACTCCAGGAGGTTCACAAGGCATTTGGCCCACTATTTAGTTTGCCGACAAGTCATTTAACCGATAAGTAAGCTTGCCCACTAGGCAGTTCAATCATCAAAAATCCTTCCACCCATATGCCATTTAGATAAACAATCTTAATGCAAGCAAGTAGGCAAATTTCTAAGCTACTTCTATTTTGCCTTATTAAGTTATTAAGTTTTCGTCCTCGTTATTTTACACAAATCACTTTTCGAAAGTAATTTGTCACAGAAGTGCAAGCTAATATATATATATAGTTTATATATATATATATATATATATATATATATATATATATATATATATATATATATACCGGTATATATATATATATATATATATATATATATATATATATATATATATATATATACTGTATATACTGTATATATATATATATATATATATATATATATCTATATATATATATATATATATATATATATATACAGTATATACTGTATATATATATATATATATATATATATATATATATATATATATATATATACCGGTATATATATTTGCTTACCAGGGCATAATTTTCGCAAACAATATACTTCACCTACAATGTATTTCTCCTACAAGTTAGTTTTCCCGTATACAAATGTTGTCGAATATTAATCTGTCTACAAGTTATTTACATTGCAACTTGTTGCAACTTTATATTAAGTTTTTCTTTGCAAACATAGTTGAAACAAACTATATTCAGCTTTTCTTTGCGAACATGTTTGTTTACACTGGATTTTACCCACAAGCCTTTTCCCTAAATATACGTCATTCTGCACACATCTAGGTATTTCCGTTGCCAGCATGTTATATCATCCACACGCTATTTCACAAGTAGGTATTTTATGCAACAGGTAATTATGCCTATCAGTAATTTTCCAAAATCTTGCCCTATTAAAATCAGATTAGGCTACTCATTTGAACATTTACCCATTTCATATAATTTGCCCATAAGTCATTATTAAACCCACACAACATTCCAGTAACAAGGCATTTCACTGGATCTTAACTGATCTGTCCGATGGGAGTTTCAGTCATGTGCGGTCCAAGCTAACCAAGCTGTTTTGGAGTATGCGACGGTGAATTTGCTTTTATGTAAATTAAGTTTAGGTAAGTTTTAGTACAATTATCCTTTTATCTACTTCGTAAGCCTTAATGCAGTCAATGAGCAAATACGTTGGATCGTGTAAGTCATAGGCATCAAAATATCCTTAAGCTATTGATGTAGAACAGCACAGAATTTTATATGAATGATGTTAGTTCCGAACTATGTAAAAATGTATCCTAGACTATATCAAATGCAGCCTAGTATACTGTTTATAACATTGCAAGATTAGCTGTAATCAAATGAAGGCTTTTTGTCCAAACAGACAAAAGAAAAATACGTGCAATAGCAGGTGCTCGATTACAGTGTGGCAAGTACACAGTGTAGCATTTTTTTTTTTTTTTTTTTTTTTTTTTTTTATGAGGGAGGCAAAAGTCAGAACTGCCTGTAGCGAGTACTGTACTGTATGTTATATAATTGGGGTGTTTGCATAAAAGTTATGTTGTGTAATTGGAGTACTCCAGTGAATAGAAAAAGCACATGTATGAAAAACGTAGAACAAAAGCTAACATTCTGTACTTAAAGCTTCATGCTTCTTTCTATAGCCTTGTCTGCTCTAGTCCAATGTCTCCTAAAGATAAAGTGCAAAATTGTGCAGCTCTTGTTTTGAATACCAAGAAATTGCAGTCTAAATTGACACTCTTGAGTCTAGACTGACATCCTAATAGCTAAAATTAATAGGCTGGTGAGCACTATGCCATCCTTGCAAGGTAAATTGATGGGTCCCCGGCGATATATCACCACCCAGCAACCACCACCACAATGGCACGTCCACAAAAAGCGCCGCGGAAGTGTGTGCATGTCGTGACAACTTGACAAAATGACACGTCCGGCCCCATGTCGTGTGGCTGGGCAGGAGTTGGGCAGGGAGGCATGATGTAACGCTCACGGGGGACGATTTAAGTGGGGAGGGTTCACTTTTTGGCCGATATTTGCATGTATTCATTATTTTACTAGTTTCCTCCCTAGACCTCCATAAAAAAAAAAAAAAAAAAAAATCCATTAGATCCCCCTTCTAGATTGATTTGTTAATTTTTCGGTAGAAAAATTTCCCGGCCGAAGGCCGGTTCTTTCAACATTACAGGCTCACTATCGTTCGCCAGGGAAAAAATCGACACCTAAATAGCACGAAAAGTCTAAATATTGACGAAGAAATGGGGCGAAAGGCCTTAAAATCGACTAACTAATGGGGCAAACATCTTAACATCTGAACACTAATAGGACTAAACATGAGGGAGAAAGTGGTCCAGAAAACCGGCCAATCCCCCCTTAAGGAAGCCAGGGACAAGGTAAAGTAAGAAGGAAGTATGATAGACAGGCAGGAACGAGGAGAGGAAGACAAGGAGACCCTATTATAAGTAGGAAACAAAACAGGCAGGTGGGTTTAGGTGAGGCAGAGGGGGATAAGGTACAGTAGCCTTCACAAGTAGCTGGTACACTACTATATGAAAAATAAATTGAGACATTGAACGTCGAATAAGGGAAATTACTAAGGACATGCAGCTAAACGAAGTGTTGCAAAATAATAATTTTGTAAGTCAGAATAGTTCAACTTACTACTGCTGGCGATTGTATGGTAAGAACGTCAAACATTCCTGATAGGGATACGGTGAAATGAGAAGGAAATAAAACGCACAGGGATGGTAGAGGATCTTCTCTTTTTTTTTTTTTTTAATATACTGATAAAGATGAGGAAAGACAAGGATGCATGAGGCAAAGACGGATGATAAAGGTTGGGAAAGATTATGAAAGGTACGAATAGTTGTGGTAAGGTTGCAAAGTACATTGTGGAAGAGGGAAAAGGCGAGATGATGGAGACAAATTAGACGTGAAACGGTAAGGAAATGAAGAATCAGACCGAAAGAGACCAACAAGTATATAGAGCTGGACTAAAACAAACAATAAATAAAGAGGAGTATAGTTAAATATTGAGGTACAAGAATACAGGGGAAATGAGGCAAGGAGAGACTAACTGACTAACTGAAACAGTAAGAGACGCAATAACACAGGAAGGCTAGATTGGAAAAGAGAAGGAATGATGGTAAGCAAATATTGCATAGATAGTTACGAAAGAAGGGCAGCGGGGAAATAATAGTGGAATTAGGAAGCTGTGTGAAGAGCAGGGAAGCTGGAGAAAATATGCAAGATCAGCTAACACTAGGAGAGGAAATTAAATTATGAAAAATGGGAAAAGCTGGGAAACAATAACCGTAATTGTCATCGTCAAACAAAACTGCATATAGTAATACTGCATCTTGGTTATACATTTGAGCTTTGGATGGGACTCGATAGCCTTGGCGGGCAACCCATCTAGGGGAATAAACCCTAAATAAATTACCGATGGGCGACACGCTAATCGGTGCCAGTTACAGGTGGCGATCTCTATAACAGGTATAACAGGTAACAGGTAACAAATCCTGATCAAACTGTGAACTATTCCTTTGCATTTATAGATGGTACAGTACATGCAGAATATATTAGCTATGAGGCGCACATTTTCATATTTAGGTACCATTTGTTACTATTTTTGTATCTTACTGCAAGCTTGACATAAAACAGTTCACACCTGGTTATGTTTTCACAATTGTTCAGTTCAGTCAATAAGGTGTTATTTAGAGAGATAAATAGTCATACGAAATAGTAAGCCTAATTTGTTTTCTCTTAGTGCAAATATAACCGTCGTGGTTAATCTATGCACAAAAAGTTGCATATATTTAATTATATTTATATTTTGTTCATGAATGTATGCACAATTACATTAACACTTTCAAGATCCAATTACCCATTTTTTATTTGTTCTGGCTTTTATTGGATGATTTTATTCAGACTAGAAAGGGTATTTGGAAGTCAAAAACTTAATTAAGATAGTCTTTACCCTAATGATTCCCACAGATCGTTTCTAAACTGTATACAATCGTGTGATGATAGCCAGACTAAATTGTCAAAATGCGTAATAATCTTCAAAGGGTTGATAAATAAGCTTACATATGTAGACTTTATAAATAAGCTTACATATGTAGACTTTATACATAAGCTTACATATGTAGACTTTATAAATAAGCTTACATATGTAGACTTTATAAATAAGCTTACATATGTAGACTTTATAAATAAGCTTACATATGTAGACTTTATAAATAAGCTTACATATGTAGACTTTATAAATAAGCTTACATATGTAGACTTTATAAATAAGCTTACATATGTAGACTTTATAAATAAGCTTACATATGTAGACTTTATAAATAAGCTTACATATGTAGACTTTATAAATAAGCTTACATATGTAGACTTTATAAATAAGCTTACATATGTAGACTTTATAAATAAGCTTACATATGTAGACTTTATAAATAAGCTTACATATGTAGACTTTATAAATCAATACTATAAGAGGTTCACGAACTTTTATCAGCAATTGTACGTCAGTTATGCTGTGTTAGAGGTGGCAGTATTTGTGTTTTTAGTTTGTTCGCTGGACCTCCATCAAACTTATAATTACATCACCTAGACCCCCTTTCAAGATTTTTTTAATTTTTTTTTCGGTAGAAAAATATCCCTGCCGAAGACCGGTTCCTCTTAAATTACAGGCTCGCTATCGCTCGCCAGGAAAAAATCGCCACCAACATGGCACGAAAGGTCTTAAAATTGGCAGAAATGGACGAAAGTTCTTAAACTCGTCCAACCAATGGGGCGAACGTTTCAAAATCTCAAAAGCAATGGGACTAAACATGAGGGAGGAAGGGGTCCAGCATTTTTGTTCTCGACCCTCTTCTCCCTCATGATTAGCCCCATAAGTGATGAGATTTAAAGACGTTCACCTCATTAGTTTGACGAGTATATAACCGTTCGCTCCATTTGTTGTCAATATTAAGACCTTTCATGCCATTTAGGTGTCGATTTTTTCCTGTCGAGCAGTAGCGAGTCTGAAATGATAAGAGGAACTGGCCTTTGACTGGGATCTTTTACTACAAACAAATTTACACATTTATCTTGAAGCTAGCGAGGAAACTAAACAAACAAAGGATTGCATAAATAGATATATAGACCAAAAAATAACATAATGTCTCTTAGCCCAGTATTTATACGAGCGAGTGCAGAACCGCATGATCAACTTGTTGTTCAACATATGTGACTTGAATTGCCTGACAACCTGGATATTATAGGGAGGCAGACCGTTTTTCTGTACCCCCTTATCCCTAATGTTTAGCCCAACTGGTTTTGAGATTATAAGACGTTAGCCCCATTAGTTTGGCGATTTTAACACCTTTCGCCCCATTTCGTTGTCAATTTTAAGACCTTTCGTGCCATTTGGGTGTCGATTTTTTCCTGGCGAGCGTTAGCGAGCCTGCAATTTTAAGAGGACCCGGCCTTTGGCCGGAAATTTTTTATAGCGAAAAATGTAGAAAATTATCTTGTCTAGGGGTGTTTTTCTAAGTTTGATTTAGGTCTAGGGAGGAAACTAAAAAGATATATGAATAAATGAATTAACAGACCATACAAACGGCCAGTCTTTCCTTAACCCATCAAAATCAAAAGGTAAATTATAAATTAGTTTGTGTCTACCACTTGTTTTACGTAATGATGTATGATAACCATAATACATATGTTATAACATTGCCGTCATTCAGTTTCACGTAAATTATTAGTGAGTATTAGCATATAATTATGTTAATGAGATAAAAATTACACAATCATTACAACTCTGGATAATCATTATTGCATAAACTTATCATCCAATTAGGTAAGTTACTACATTTATCTAGCATACTTCACGCTACAGGGTGATTTTTGTTCATTCATTTATTTAAATCATGTTGAAATCATAAAGGTATTCCCAAATGTGCAATGCCTGACAGGGATACGATGTTCTTCCTATTATCTATAACATCTATGATTCCTCAAGTCTGAATAATAATGAGACTTGTGGCAGATAACATACACTATTCTCTTTCAAATATGTTATGCTTATTAAGTTTTGTTACCATAGCTATCCATTCAAATATATTTATTTTATGTAAACAAATGTTTTGGTGGAGTGTAAAATATAATATACTAGCAGGGGTACCCGGCGTTGCCCGGGTAATCATCATAATCACCATCACTACTACTACCATAATCACCATCATCAATCACTACTACCATAATCACCGGCCTCGATCTCCCTGTGCCTCATTAAACGGCGATCTCGATTTCGGCCGCTAAATGACCTCCGATTTTGGATCTGACCTCATCCGTACCCTCTTTTTGGGGGGCTGTAAACAACTTTCGTTCCATACACCTTTTCGATCGGAGGCCTCCTTCTGCCCCAAACGGCCCTTTTTCCGATTTCGCGCCCATTTTCTCCGTCCCTTTCACCCTGGGGAATTCTATTTTTCACTAAAACCTGCCTAGGGATCCCCTTACTATGCATACCAAGTATGAACGCTCTAGCTTAAAAACTGCGGCCGCCTATAAAGAACAGACAGACAGACAGACAGACAGACAATCGAAATTATTATGTAGATAATGTTGTCTTCGTTAGCAATGCTTCTTCACCCTACACACAAAATTACATTTCCTCCCTTCGTATAATTCATGACATGCGAATATTGGGCTACCAAGATAATATTGGAAACACTTGACTGCCTTATTTTGAGATGCGCAGACCTGTAAGTACCAAAAAGACCCTGGCTGTGAACACTGGATGTTAAAGAAAATCTGAATCACTATTAATTTATATTACATGCTACACCACAGTTGTTGAATATTATGGATGTTAAATATCATGTGAATACCTTGATTGTCTATATTGTGTGGTGGTCATTGGACATTCGGGCGGCAAAGAGTTATGCCGGATGGCCCAAAGTTGAGCTGGGTGGCCAAAAGTTAGGGTGGGCGGCCAAAAGTTAGGTGGGCGGCCAAAAGTTAGGGTGGGCGGCCAAAAGTTAGGGTGGGCAGCCAAAGTACGAGTGCATGGATAGAATGATATTCGGCCGGGCAAACTAAATATGATTCCGGCCAGACAGCCACTACTACAGCCTAAAGTTCGGCCAGGCCGCCACCGTGGCCCAAAAGATCAGCTGATCAGATACCACGGCCACAATTTTGGTCAGTCTGCTAAAACCTAGGCTGGTAGGCAAAAACGACAGCAGCATGAACGAATGGTTAGTTGGTAGGGCAAAAGTTTTACTGTGCAGTCAAAGTTCTATTGGAGGGCTAAATGTTTGGTTAGGCGGTCAAATGTTAGGCTGGGTGACCACTGCAGTCAAATATTTGAATGGCCAGTTTAAATTCTACCTGTGTAGTCAAAAGTTCAGTCAACAGGATACAATTTGGGTTGGACAGCCACAAACTTAGCCGGGTGACCACCACTGGCAACATTTGGGCCAGACAGCCAGTTCGGCCAAGCGACCAATAATGTATCAACATTTTGGCCATTCGACCGAACTTTGATTGACCAGCTAAACATCTGGCCCAATGATGAGAGGAGAAAGTAGAGAATAAGCTCCTTCACATTTGAAGCAGATCGTTTTCACTTTTTTCGCAGCCCTAATAGATACGTAACATATTGTTATGATTAGTCGCCTGGTTATCGAGATACAACTTATGAAAGCCATCGGGAAAAAGGCCTAAAACTGGAAAAGGATGGAACCTAGCACCTCGAAATTTAATAGAGATCGCCTTTAGCGTATTCCTAACGCACATTAGTTAGTTAGCTATGACAAAAATAGCCCAATTATGCATGTGGTGGCGGATTCTGATGAGAAACTGCAGCGGGTAGTCAAAGAGTTTGGTGTGGTTTGTGGAAGGAGGAAACTGAAGGTGAACGTCAATAAAAGTAAAGTAATGGTGTGTAATAGGGGAGACCATAGGGTGAATCTAGATGTGAGGCTGGATGGGGAAATATTGGAACAAGTAGAGTGTTTTAAATATCTAGGAGGAACGATAAGTAGGAGTGGAGGTATGGAAATGGAGGTAAAACAGAGAGTGTGTGAAGGAAGGAAGGTTTTCGGAGCAATGGAAAGTATGTGGAAGACGAGAAATCTCGGAGTGAAAGTAAAAAGTGCACTGTATCAAGGAATTGTTGTGCCAACAGTGATGTATGGGGCTGAGACATGGGCTCTGAAGAAAAAAGAGAAAAGAGGGCTGGATGTGATGGAGATGAGCTGCTTGAGGAGTATGTGTGGAGTTACTTGTAGAGACAGATTGAGGAATGAAGAGATACGTAGGAGAGTGGGGCAGCAGGAACATTTGTCAGCCAGAGTGGACAGAAGGGTGCTGAGCTGGTATGGTCATGTTGAACGAATGGGAGATGAAAGGCTTACAAAGAGAATATGTGAGTCAGGTACAAGGGGAGATAGAAGGACAGGAAGACCCCCATTGAGATGGAGAGACTGTGTAAGAAAAGCTTTGGATGATAGAGGAATGACTATAGATCAGGCAGGGGAAGTGGTGGTGGACAGGAGTGAATGGAGAATGCTTGTGAATAGTTGAGTGAACACGTGGTCATTTGGAGTAAGGTGTCGGGTGCAAGTTGGACTAGATAATAGTCCATCAGGCGCCTGGCCCGGGGAGACGATTAATATGAAGGGTGCGCCTGGAAGTGTGGTGGGAGGGCTTGTGGCTTTGGCTCCGCTGCATGTCTGCCTGCCGAGAGTGGAACCTCTCTGGGTGGTCGGGGACCGGGGGAGAGCTGGAGCAACCTTGGTGACCGTGGTCTCTGGGTCTTCTCCAGGGTGACCTGGATGTGTGTGAGTTTGTGCTTTTTATCTGTGTTTTTTCGTTGTTTTATGTTGTTTTTGTGTTTTCCCTGTTCTTGCTCTGTCTTGAGTCGGCTACCCCCAAAATGGGGATTGGGCCTGAACATATAGATAGATAGATAGATGCATGTGGTAAATTACCCTTAATGGGGAAAGGTGGGGTAGGTAGCCCATTGAACATCGATAGAGATCATCATTACCATACAGGTACCCTTAATGCATATGTAACTCTGTTTTACAAATATGAGCTGGTTATTGAGATACTGTACTTACAAACCAGATGGTCTCCGCCCCCCCCCCCCTTCCCCCCCACACACACACAAACATATACACACACACAATCACACACACAGATATACACAACGGGAATGTAGATATTATTTGAGAGAATATTGTCTTGTTCAGTAATGTAGGACTAATCTATAGGGTTACTTCCACAACCATCACATTTTAAAACAGTCAGCTCGGTTATTGTGATATAATTATGATGTAATAAATACAGTATGTATTTAGGAAAAAAAAATCCTGCTTAGGATGAGGGGGGATTAAAACCTTTGAAAATCAGTAGAGATTGGCTTTATCATATGTTTTATTCACTTTCAAAGTGCCGCTTATTATAAAAAAGCAACCCATTTATGGAGATACAGAAAACATATGAAATACAGAACATGGACCGTAGTGGGGGGGAAAGGCCACTCACCCCTCGGAAAACGAATGAGATCGAGTTTTCGATGAGACAAGTACACATATTAAATATTGTTACTAGGAGCATTTGAATTATTACTGATTCAAGTGACTGATGTGCGGTGGTGGCGACAGAGATTTGGGCGGTGGAGGCGTATCACCTATAAAACCGTACAGGAGAAAACATGAGAAAAGACATCCACATGAACATAGCCAATTACATAAATCACCCGAACCGGATAGGGAAAAAATAAGACAAATACCATTTCCCGAACTTTGTTTGAGCAATAAAGGTGAATTGAATGTAAAAAAAAAAAAAAAAAAAAAAAAAAAAAATCAGATATATACAAACAACAAAAATAATATAAATAAGCATTTCACGCGTGACTATCTCTGTCAAATGGATTTTCTTCCATCCGCTGCCAAGTCCTAAATATCCTCCCTTACGAGGGGTACAATACAGCCTATTAGTAAAAGCAGCAGAAGAAAGTGAAGCGAATAGTAGTGCACGAACATCCCATTAAAGGCCAAGACTTCCACACCCCAAAACTCCAGCCTAACACAAAACTTGGTCAGGGGAGAGAGACAAACTGTTTGACAATTTGCCTCGAATATTTTCTTTGGCGTGTGGGCTTGCTTTTAAAACGTGCATCCCAATGAGTGTGGTGGGACAAGTTCCCTCGGTTGTCGGGAAGTGGGGAGAGGAAGTTTTGGTGTGCGGAGGAGTTGTGGGAATAGCGGTGCGGGACCAGTTGGTGCCACGGTCTGGGTATACTCCTCAGTATGAGCATATTCCTTGGTCTGGGCATACTCCTTAGTTTAGGAACTTTAGACAAACACCTCTGCCTGGGTGAAGATATTTTCCTCAGGCAAAGCATACGCCTCGGTCTGGCCATATTCCTGGATCTTGGTATACTCTTTGGTCTGCGTATACTCTGCATGTCGGATTTGTCCATGACATAGCAACTATAGTAATACGCTGGATCGGCCATTATAAATGGGACTAAGTCAAATTGTTCAATGCTTATACTGTTATGTTTATGCTTCCTTCATTTATCTTTTTCTTCAAAATCGTCATGATTTTCTTATTCTTGCATAGCTTCTTCACCATCTTCGTCTTTTGCTATTTCCTTAATGTGTTATGTTATCATCTTATTTTTGTAATTTTCTATAAATGTAACTGCTCCTACTGCAATTTGTTTTATCATATAATTATCCCCCCAGCAATTCTGAAGTGTCCAATGCCAGTTGCTTCTGCTAGTCGAGCAGAGGTGCCAGCTGTGACGAGTGGAGGGCAAAGCTTTCGGGACCCCTGCAATATGAATGACAATGGATCCCCCAGATTAACTCCTGGCTTGCGGGGTGATTGTAGCAGCACAAATGAATCACAATCCCAAAGACCTGCTCCGGTGCATAACTTTCAGAGGGGTCTTCGGGTTGGAACCTGGATCATATTGACCCTCTTGGATGATGACCGACTGCACCCTTTACATAAGGAGCTGCGGCCACTGTGGTTTGACCCTGTGGCCCTCTCTGAGGTGAGACGGCCTTGTAATGGCGAGATTAGTTGCAATGGCTACATATACTACTGATCTGGCTCTAGAAATGGTACTCACTGAAGGGGGGTGGCTTTTGCGATCTCTTACGCCATGGTTCCCACAGTTGTGGGGGTTACACCTGTTGATGAGCATATGCTGCTGGTGAGGATGAAGCACTCGATGAGCTTAATTTCTCTTGTTGCATTGTATGCCCCTACCTAAATGAGTACGAGTAATTTGGAGGAGAAGGACATTTTCTACACCAAGCTCGACTCTACTGTTGAACAGTGCCTCCCATGGGACACACTCATTGTCCTATGGGACTTCAATGCAGTTACTGGCACAGATAAGGCTGGCTACAAGGCATCAGTCGGTCCTCATGGCTCTGGCACCAGAAATATCAACAGTTCTCTTTTCCTGAACTTCACAAGTTCCAGGAAGTTGAGGATTACGGGGTCCTGGTTTCAGAGACCAGATCTAGACCGCTGGACTTGGTACGCCGATGCCGGTGGTGTGGCCAAGGAGATTGATCACCTACTCATAAGCATTCGTTCAGGGCCTTTAGGAGAGCCAAATATTTTGCTACCTACCACATGCTTGTTGTTGCTACACTCAGGCTAAAACTCAAAATCAGAAAAATCTCAAAATATTTTACCCCTGAGTTTCATCTTGAGAGGCTCAAGGATGAGGAGTGTGCAATGGAGTATGCAGTGGTAGTCTCAAACCGGCTTGAAGCGCTTGGTTCCATGGAGGATCCTGTAAAATTGTTGGAACATTTTAAACGTGGAGCCCTGTCAACAGCTGATGAATGCATTACGGTCAAACCAAAGTCAAGGAGAGGTTTCTTATTAGGTGAGATGCTGGGCATAATATAAGAGTTATGCTGCCAGATTGGATAGAGATCTGGGTCAGTACAGGGTCCTGTCTCACAGAGTAAGAACTTCCCTGAAGAGAGATAGAAAGGTATGTCAGGAGAATTGCTGAGGAGGTCGAGGGACATTTCTCTGCAAATGACGTTCGGCCTGCCTACCGAGCCCTGGAGAAACTCCGCTCTAAGTCTACCCCCCAGGTTTTTTTTTTTTTTTTTTTTTTTTCTATATTCCAACTACTCCCTCTCGGGCATAGGCTGAGAGCCTGTACATTCCACCGCTCAACACAGTGAAGCCCGTGAGGTCTTGTTCCAGTCTGGGGAGTGAGACATGCGAAGCATCCATTCATGGCTCGAAGCAGCTCCATCTCTGAAGCGGCTGGTTGCTTCGTTCAAGTGCTTCACCGTCTCACACCCTCACTCTCAGAACGCCACCTATTGAGCAGTGAACTCACTAGGCATTGTCCCCCTGTAACATATTTTGAATATGGGAATATTCATACAGTGTTATTTAATCAGGGAACAATGAGGGTACTTTTTTGGCATTTCGGTGGGCTTTGTGGTAATGCACTGATACTAGGTACTGTACAGCACAAATTCAATCCCAATAATATCTTCCCATTGACATATCGGGATTTGAACCCGGGTCCATTGGATTACCAATCCAGTGGCATGACCACTCCACCACACCTCCCCTACTTCAGGTTACTTCAGTTTGGATGTTTGATGGATCACATCGAGTGATGATGAGTGTAGAACCCACTTGGCTGAGTACTTTGAGCTGTTATACATGGCCAGTGCTCACAACATACAGCTTCTTCCAGTGGACATCCAAGCCCCAGTGCCTGTTTCACCAATTAATGAAGACCTTTCCTCCCTTGCTGAGGTAAGGGAAGCCGTGTCTAAGCTGAAGGGGGGTAAGGCTCCTGGTATTTGTGGCATTCCTGGAGTACTGTTGAAAGTGGGGGGTGAGTCTAAGGGCCATGGGTTACATGCAGTCCTGACTGCTGTATGGCAGACAGGTACCATTCCTCTTGACTGGAAAAGTGGTCTGGTCACCCCTATCTGGAAAGGAATAGGGGACCGACAAAACTGCAATAACATGGTAGTATACTGTTCAGTGTGATAGGCATGGTCTTCGTCCGTATTCTACTGATGCAAGTTCGAGGCCACCTACTAAAAGAGCTGAACAATCTGGATTTACTCCCAAGAAGTCAACACTTGACCAGATTCTAGAGCTCTGGATGCTCATGGAACGCCGACTTGAGTTTAAAAAAAGGATGCTTGCAGTTTATGTTGATCTCAAGAAGATTATATGACTCGGTGCACTGAGAGACACTCTGGGAGCTATTACGGCTACACAGGATTCCCGCGGCGATTATTGACTTGGTGTCTGGACTTCATAAAGGATCAGAGAGTGCTGTCAAGTGTGGTGGGGGAGCATCCTCCCTTCCTGTGAATTCAAGTGTGAAACAGGGTCGTGTTTTAGCATCTACACTTTTCAACATTTGCATGAACTGGTTATTGGGATGGACAGTCGGGCAGAGTCACTGCGGAGCAGACATCGGCAATTACAAGATCACAGATCTTGATTGTGCAGCTGATGCAGTGATCCTAGCATAGACATCATATGTTTTCAGACTGACCCTCGAAGTACTCCACGAGGAGTCAGAGCCGATGGGTTTAAAGGTCTCTTGGACTAATACCAAAAATCAAGTATATGATGAATTATTGGAAAATTCAGTGGAATCTGTTTATGCATGTGATGAGGACTTAGAGATATTGTATACATTAACTTATCTTCGTATTGTCATCCCGCAGGATCATGGTCTATCGCTGGCATGATTACGTCTTAAACTAGCGACTAATCTGTGACATTGAGTCAAGGTAATATTAATTGCATAGTCCATGAACACAAATGTCTGCTATATTGACATGTAGTTCCCCTCCCTGAAGCAGACCCTGCTCACCATGTGGTCTCTATGTTAACTAAACCAAAAATAATTGAACTTCACCTTATAGGCTAACCTCACTGTACAAAATGAATAAATGGTACACATAACTGAGTAATCGTTCAGTTATCTGTTCAAATTATTACACGTAAGCGATAGAAATGTTTAACCTAAATATGACAATAATGTTGAGCTGACCAAGAGGTGAACTGAACAGCCACCTACCACACTGTAAATGTGTAAGTGCATACAAAATATTCTTGGGATGTCACAACACAGGTTTACACTATACAAATATTAATTTGAACACAGTCTAAAAAGCTTACTCTGGATTGTATTGCAGAACACTTTTATGATAAGAATTATAAAATGTGCTCCCAAAACCTTAAAATAATGTTCGAATTGTTACACAAATTATGATTATGGACTTACTTCGCCTAGCAGTTTTGTTACAGTTTATATTATATATTGCACACACATATTTTACAGTAGAGAATTGTGTTATCCTTGGTATGTTGTCCAAGGGTTCTCTGAGTCTGGGTCACACCCGGTCCGGCCCTCCACGTCCGCTGAGTGCCGGGGAACAAAGGGAACCAATCAGGACCACCACCATTCACTAAAACCTACAACCTAAATCGGAAACGGAAGGAAACGTTTGAGAAGCTGAATAATATTAATATTTAACCCTTGCAGTACCGGTGACGTTTCTTAAATTCGAGTTCAGCTATATTTAGACAATTTTATGAAGCTTAAGGAAAGATGTATGGTTGCTAAAAGGATTAATTGAGATTGTTTGTAGCCTTTTAACTGACAGACGTCCTTCCTAAGCTGAATATAATCGTCTATCTTTTGCCAGCATATAACGAAAATTATGTTTACGGCTCTGAATGGGTCAAACAAAAATATTGGTATTATTAAGAAAGTTATATGGTTCTGAAGGGATTAATCGAGATTGTCTGTAGCCTTCTAATTGCATGACGTTCTTCCTATGCTGAATAATATCGTCTAATAGTTGCCAGAATATAAGGAAAAGGACGTCACCGGTACTGAATGGGTAAAACAAAAATGTTAGTAATATTAAGATGGATTTTTTATATAAAGGGACTGTGCATGCAGATGAAAATAAACACAAATATATACAGTAAATGGATACTACAATACACAGCAAGTTCAAAACATGTCAGAATTATGCCCTACATACGTGCATAACAAGCATGCACATAATATACTATAAAAGATACATACATACATACACAGGAAAGACAGACAAGGCATCAAATGTTCTCCAGACGTAACTTCACAACAGGTTCCCATTTACTATTAGGTGAACAGAGGTATGGTATGAGCGAAGCGTGCAAACCAATACACCACAAGTTACTCAGTTATATCCTAGTGTGGGAATAAGTAGACAGGAAGGGCTGCAGTATTTCCAGTATACAGTATACTATAGAGGGCATACATGTTAATAGTGAATGAAGATGATTTACCCTTCCAGTAACGGTGACGTCCTTTTAATTTGATTTCAGCAACATTTAGACAATATAATGAAGCTTAGGAAGGATATGTGGTAGGTAAAAGGATTGATTGAGATAGTCTGTAGCCATTTAATTGGCATATGTCCTTCCTAAGCTGAATAAAATCGTCCAATAGTTGCCAGCATATAATGAAAATTATGTCACCGTTACTGAATGGGTTAAATAATACTTATGTGTCTATCATAAAACTTGTAGTCATTATCCCAGTCATGTCTGCATAATCACACCATTAAGGGGGGATGGTTCACTTTTTGGGAGAATATTGCATGTATTCATTATGTTTCTAGTTTCCTCCCTAGACCTCCATCAAATTAAAAAAACAAAACATCCATTATATCCCCCTTCTAGATTAATTTGTACATTTCTCGGTAGATAAATGTCCCGGCCAAAGGCCGGTTCTTCCAACATTATAGGCTCACTATCGTTCGCTAGGGAAACAATCGACACCTAAATAGCACGAAAGGTCTAAATATTGACGAAGAAATGGGGCAAAAGGTCTTAAAATCTACTAACTAATGGGACAAGCATCTTAACATCTCAAAACTAAAAGGGCTAAACACGAGGGAGAAAAGGGACCAGAAAACAAGCCCATCTCCCCTTAAAACTTTGCATCTGATCAACGAGGATGTGTTCTCGTGTTTTTTAGTGCTTACCGGTAAGAGTCGAGGGTTGATTGTTACCAGAGGTTCATAACTATACTGATCTCGTTGTGATCACCCAACTCCCAAACATAAAGGAAGGAAGCTCAAATCCACAGAAAAATTATAAACATTTGTACAGCCATACTTGCTACAGTGGATCTAATCATAGGTGTTATGATGAAAGTAACCCGTTTTACTGTAATTTTCTCATAATGCAACTTCCTCTGTATTCATCATACAGTATGTGCCATTAGTAGTAAAGACATGTTATTTGTAATAGAATATATTAATGATAGTGTAATATTACCTAATTTATAGTGTGTACAGTCGGCCTAATAAGTGATGTCTCGGCACCAATTATGTTTTGATCAATAATTGGTATCAGCAATATCTAAGCTTAATTTCTTCATATCGAGTGAAATATACAAATATGTTCCTACACTTACCCACTCTATTCAACATCTGATAGACATTAATACAACAAAGAGCAAGCCAAACGTAATGACATCTGATACATGACTTATTACCGCGACTGTACCATTGTAGTTATAATGAAGAACGGTACTCAACAACCATTAGATCAATTAGAGGGCGAGAATGTTGATCTTGATAATTTTGTAAATATGCATGAAAAATGCATCGTTGAGCTAGTCTTGCTTTGACACAATTCCAGGTGCTGGAGAGAAAGAGAGAGAGAGTGAGTGACTGAGTGAGTGTGCATGCGTGCGTGCGTGCGTGCGCGTGTGTGTGTCTGTGTGTGTGTGAGTGATTACAAGAAGTTCCATCTTCAACTCTTGGCCCCTGGTAGTATCCTTCTCTGGGACTATTCTCCACCAGCGAAGTTTCATTCCTCGATCCACAAGAACATGGGATAAAGTTTACCCAGGTTCATTCTGTCAGCACTATAACTTCAGCTCAAGATATGAAGGGCCTGGCTCACAATTGGTCCCTGGATACTATAATCAGTTATATTTCAGCTGATGGCAAATTGAATCCCTTACTATCTGATTTCTCGATATTTAATGGGAAAATATGAATCTGCTATGTCTCTACGTCATATTAATGCCAAGTTTTCATAATTAACAACACATTTCGCTGCAATCTCTCTATCTCCGCCGCAATGTTGCATCTCTCTCGCTATTCTATCGCTACTATAATAATCAGTGTTCCTCAGAGCTATCCCAGTGCATACCACCTCCTTTACGTAGGGCACGTGGTACCCGTCTTGCAACTCAATCCCACCCCTACTCTGTGCAACTCTCCAACCCAAGAGTGAAACGTTACTCTCAAACTTTCTTCTACTCAACAGCTGAGCTCTGGAACTCTCTCCCAGAATCAGTCTTTCCCTCTTCCTATGACTTAAATTGCTTCAAACTCCGTGTGTCCAGGCATTTTGGCTCGAACGTCCCTTGATTTTGGCCCTGTCAATTTTTCAACTATGGGGGAGGCACTCGCTATAGGCAGTTCTGCCTTTTGCCTCCCTCAATCACATAGACAAAAAAAAATCTACGTAATAGCTGAGTAACCAAGATAGTAACATAGCAATTTATCATCAGTTGGAGACAAAAAATAGAGTGTAGCAAATGTATGATGGAGCAAGTGGCAAATGATGAACAATGCAGAGTATCCTATAACATTGAGTTATTATAGATATATTTTGGATAATGAGGCTGGAGTTTAAGACGGAAAAGGGTCAAATTTGACCCTTTCATCTTGTAATGCGGAGCTGTGCACAATCCTGCACATGCCTGCACTGCTTCTGCACCCATGCAGTCAAATAACTAGTGTATGAGAGAGAGAGAGAGAGAGAGAGAGAGAGAGAGAGAGAGAGAGAGAGAGAGAGAGAGAGAGAGAGAGTATAGCTGCCATTAACAAAGTTAAAGAATTATAATTAAATTAGAGTAAGTGTCTGGAAACAGTTAATTTACGTAAGCTCAGGGCAGCCGTCTAATCAAAAGAACATTGCCAAGGTTAGAACGAGTTGGACGCAAGATATTCCCTGGCGTCCTCTCTAATTAAGTGTTTTTGTCGCCCGCAAGTTACTGTTCATTTGCCCTGATCGGAGACATGCTAGTTCCCGGTCGCATAAAGTAGCCACTATGTTATTATTAGCTCTAGCGTCTATAATTTGACAAGGAGACATCGGGACATTAGAAGTAATGGAACACGATTCCCTGCATGCGACAGCTAACACAATATAATTGGTCGACATTTAGAGCTCGGTAACTTTGATGTTGTACCTTTAAAAGTTTGCATATGAGCGAACTGCATAATATGCAGCTTATTAGACGATAGTTGGAAGACTGGTTATTACACGCAATATAATTTATGACAAATAATGCGTATACAGTATAACTACACGGACACTATCAAGGATATATCTTACTTCGGACATTTTAATTATTTGTTTTGCCTGCAAGAATTCTCTGATAACAATATGCAAGATCTCTATTGAACCCTACTGTGCCGGCGACGGGTTTTCAATTTTATTCTAGCAATATTTAGACGATTTTGTGCAGCTTAAGAAGGATCTCTGCCAGTAGAAGAGGTTAATTGAGATCATTCAAAGCCTGTTAATTGCTGGTAGCCCATTTAAAGCTGAATAAAATCATCTAATTGTATCCAGATTAAAGATAAGTGGACGTTACTGATACTGAATTGGTTAAAATAGCACTTGCTAAAAGTAACGCAACCTTGGTTGGTGTATTATTACCTCAAGATTCACACTCTAATTAACGGTAATGAAATGATATAGAGCAATGTCTGTATTTAAACAAGACTTATATAACTCTAAACAATGTGCATCGTGAAAGCGCATGCGTTTCAGTGCATTCAACGCATATATATACAGCATATATATATATATATATATATATATATATATATATATATATATATATATATAATTATATATATATACATATATATATATATATATATATATAGTACAAAGGAGTACAAAGGAAATCAAGCAACAACAGATCTAGTGACTCTTCTAGGTTGCTTGTCCTCCAAAACACTGAGGATCAAGTGTCCAAACAGTGGTTTAGAGTGGGTAAGGGAACATTGGAAAGGGAATTACTGCCCTGGAACTAATGTCCGTGGCAGGATTAGGAAGTTAGTAGAGGACAGATGGGTTATTAACTGAGGGGGGGATAAAATAAAGTTATTAATTTACAAACGCAGTCAGTCGCGGGTTTGATGAGAGATATTTGTCTAGGCGGAGTTTAAATGAATCAACGGTGATGCAGTCTATAACGTTTCGGGGAAGCCCATTCCACAAGTTGACAACTCGATTGAAGAAGAAATTCTTAGATTCGTGCGAGTTAAAAGATTTACCAATAATTTTGCAACCGTTTTCCCGCGTGTAATTAGATTGGTCGATAGTGAAGTACTTACTACAGTTCATATTGTCGATGCCTTTGATGATTTTGAACACTTGAATTAAGTCACCTCTTAATCTGCGCTGGGTTAAAGGAAATAGATTTAATTCTCTAAGACGTTCTTCGTATGGTTTGTTCTTTAGGCTAGGTATAATTTTGGTAACTCTACGTTGAACTCGTTCTAGCTTGTTTATATCGTTTTGGTAATAAGGGCACCAGGATTGAACGCAGTATTCCAGAAGAGGGCGGACTAAGGAATTGTAAAGGGTTAGGATAACTTCTTTGGATTTATGCTCAAATGACCTGCCTATAAAGCCAATTATTTTGTTTGCCTTCTTAATAACTTCTGAACATTGTTGACTCGGTTTTAGGTTACTCGATATTGTTACTCCCAGATCGGTTTCTCTGTTTACATTCTTAAGCTGAGTGCCATTCATCGAATAGTTTGCTTTCTCATTTAGGTATCCGACATGTAGTACTTTACATTTATCCGCATTGAAACTCATTTGCCAAATTTGGGCCCAACATGACAATTTATCTAGATTGTGTTGCATATCGTCAACTTGTTCTTTTGAGAGTACTCTATTTGCAATTTTTGTTTCGTCAGCAAATTTTGAGATTGTACAGGTGAGACCCTCATTTATGTCGTTGATGTAAATTAGAAAGATAATTGGTCCTAGTACCGATCCCTGGGGTACCCCGCTACTTACATTGGTCCATTTAGATGCCTTACCGTTTATGACTACCCTTTGCTTTCTGTTGGTGAGCCAATTTTCTATCCATTTCAACACACCGTCTTGTATTCCATGCGCTTTTAGTTTTAGCAGTAAACGTTTGTGGGGAACTTTGTCAAAGGCCTTTTGAAAATCAAGGTATATAATATCTACAGCTTTACTCTTATCGTAGAGGTTGAGGATATCGTGGAAGAAGTCTAAGAGGTTTGTTAAACAGGAACGTTTTTTACGAAAGCCGTGTTGAGTATCTTTAAGTATGTTATTTTCCTCTAAGTGATTTACGAGTCTGTCTCGTATGACCGTTTCTAGCATTTTACATACAACTGAGGTTAGGCTAATTGGACGATAGTTACTGGGTAGGGATTTGCTGCCTTTTTTGAATATCGGTGTTATGTTGGCTAGCTTCCACTGATCAGGCATAGTTCCAGACTGCAAGGATTTATTGAATAGTAATGTCAGTGGTTTGGAGAGCTCATCCTTAGCTTCCTTTAGAACTCTAGGCGAGATTGTATCAGGTCCTGGCATTTTATTTACCTTGAGTTTATCTAAACAATTCAATACTTCTCTCTCTGTAACGGTGATATTGCTTAGAACATCTGAATTATCAATCTGAATCGGCGATGGTGTAGGGATATCACTGAGGTCTTCTGTTGTAAAAACTGATGCAAAGAAGGTATTGAGGGCATTACTCATTTGTACTTCGTCTTTGGTGTATTCTCCATTTTCATCGACTAACGGTCCAACAGTTGAAGTAACTACTTTTTTCTTTCTGATATAACTATAAAATTCTTTCGGGTTTGTTTTACTTTGATTCGCAATATGTAACTCTAAGGTCTTTTTACTTTGCTTAATTAACTTTTTGGCTTTGCGTCGTAGCTCTACAAATTTCACCCGTTCTTCGTCATTTTGTGAGGATTTTAATCTATCTTTAGCAATTTTTTTAGCAAGCAGGCAGTTTGAAATATCTTTATTCCACCATTTGGGCATATTATTATGGCCTGGACGCCGTATTTTCGATGGTATGCAGTCTTGCACTGCTTTTAGGTAAGTGGTTTCGAATAACTTCCAAGATGTATTTATGTCGTTATTGTTAATTAAAAAGCTCCAGTCAGTTTCTTTAAACATAGCTCTAAGTTTATGGAAGTTTGCTTTCTTGAAATTAGGGACTTTTTCGATGCTACTATTTGGTTCGTTACTAGTAAACTTTAAAGTGAAAGTTATCGTACGATGGTCGCTGTTACTGAATTCATCACCAACATTCAAATTCTCTATCAATATATCAATATATATATATATATATATAGATATATAGATATATATATATATATATATATATATATATATAGAGAGAGAGAGAGAGAGAGAGAGAGAGAGAGAGAGAGAGAGAGAGAGAGAGAGAGAGAGAGAGAGAGAGAGAGAGAGAGAGAGAGTACAGGGTGATTATAAAGTCCCTATACATTTCAGTGATATCGTTACTAAATTATATTTCTTTTGTAGGTAATATGAAACAATGCTAACAATAGAAGAACGAACAACCTTTGTTTGTGCTCGTCTGTGTGGATTGTCATATGAACAGATGCGGGCAGGTTTCACCCGTAAATTCAGAAAGCCAGGTGCCACCAGGCCTGTTGACCAGAATCTGATCAACAAATTCAAGTTAACTGGTAGTGTTGCAGATGAAGAACGTCCGAGGAGGCCGGCCATAACGCCAGAAACTGTGCAAAGTGTGCAGGATGAAATCACACATAGCTCCTCCATGACTTTGGGCACCACGCTCACCAGACCTGACCCCCTTAGACTTTTTTGTTTGGGGGTTTATCAAGTTCAAGGTGTACCAGGTGAAGATCCCCAGCATTGAACAATTGAAACAAAGGATTACAGCCGCAACTGCTGAGATTACACCAGCTATGTTGAAGAATGTTTTTCGGGCAACTGTGGAGCACTGGGGGCTGTGCCTAGACGTGCAAGATGGTCCCATTGAAATGTCCTGAATCTGTGTCCTATTGTGAGATATGTTTCAGCAATATTGTATATTGTGTAATAAAACCTCTTTATACAGAACATGTATAGTGACTTTATAGTCACACTGTATATATATACATATATATATATATATATATATATTTATATATATATATATATATATATATATATATATATATATATATATATATATATACGCAGTATAAGCCAAACGGTTAAATTAAAGTAAGTTAAATGCATTTTCATATATGCTAAATCATGTACAGTCATAAGCAATATTATGCAGGTGCCCCATTTGAATACGTGTAACTTGAAAGCCAAGTTCTCAAGCATCAAATATACTTTATAATTAAGCCTTACAATGTCTTGTTTGTTTTTAATACTTATACTAATGGATGTGCTTACATATTAGAGTTCACGACTTTACTTGGGATTGCGATAAATTACAATCATTATAATATGTTTGTATATTGAGCAATGCAATACTTCCCTCTTAACAAAAATTAATAGGCAAAGATGAGAAAGTCGAGTTTCTTGGTTTATTCCCACTAAACATAATGTATCCACGTAATGGCATATCTGGAATGTTGAAGTTAACTGCAGTAGTTTCATCACCATAACTCCCAACAAGTATGGAAATAAACTGAGAGTATTTTAGTTGGGTCTCTTTGGGTCACTTCAGAGACTGCAAATGAGATAAGAGTGGAAACGCAACCAGAGGAAGGAGAAAATGATAAGATTATGCATCGGTAATGGCCAGCGCGGTGCTAATTTATCATGTTTTTATCTGTGATCCTTCCAAGTTAAGCTTCAAGCGGTGATTAATGAGGGAGCTCTTCACGGGGAGTCCGCTCATTCTCTCTCTCTCTCTCTCTCTCTCCCTCCACTTTGAGTATCTCCCTGGAATGGACCGCAAGGTGTTGAAATACTAACTATTCCTTGTAAGTAAGTGTCTCTTTGTGTGTGCTTTATCACTCTTAATTATATTAGTCATTTACTGACTTACCGTGTTTTTATTTTTTATTTTGCCTAATGTGTCTTCGATTGTCACACGGGTGTTTTTTCTAACCCTTCCTGCTCTAGTTAGTTAATCTAAAAATTATGTATGTGCTTTGAATCTACCAGCATTCAATATATCCTTCTGTATTGAAAGTGTAATTATTTTGTGTTTCATTTTTGTTTTGTTTTTAAGTTAATATGCGAAATTTGTAAAGATCATTATGCTGTATAAGTAATTTGTACTAATATACTACGTGTTCTAAAAATTTCAGTTAAACTCATACCACTTGTGTAACAGCCAGAACATGAGCCGTAGCTATTAATGTCCGAGAACAGTAAGCTCTGGGAAGGTAACCAGTTTGCGAAATGGCGAAAGATGTGCCATTATGCCAAAGGAATGCAAATATATTTTCATAAACATCTGCTCAGAACATTTATTTCGTCTCAAACTGTTCTCAGTTATTCTACTAATCCCGGTTCCTTAAACTAAATATAAGTTATATGTTAGTTAAACCATGAGACAAAGACGAATATTTATATGACTTTATTAACTTGAAATGTCTACAACATTGAAAATTATGTGTCGCTTACATTCCTCTCTCCTTTGAATCTGGCGTGAATTTATGTGGATGTATCTTTGATGCTATGAAGTGCTTGGTGTTCATTACTGTAGGTAGGAGCATAGTTTCTCCTTTGGCAGTTGGCTTACATATGAAGTAGTACAAGTTGTTGGTTTGAGTGAAGATTTGCAATGAAGGTAGATAGGTCTGTGTTAATGCTACTATAAAGGGTATGTTTTTATTGGTATAAGACGAAAGTTACAAGTTGTAGGGAACGGAGTTTTAGACTGAGAAGGGATACCTTTGTATGTGAAGTTATAATTATCCATATAGTTTATTCATTACGTATGACCAGATACCTGGGGTGATGGATGATTGGTACTGTGTTGAAAGGATTAGTTGCAATGTAATTTAAATATTAACTGATATGTCTTTTGCAAATTATTTTGTTGATATTCCTTGGCAATGGTATACGGGAAATAACACTTAGCGAAATATTGGCTTTAGTGTGATTCATGAGTGAGTATGAGTAATAAATGTTAATATAAGTTGTTAATGTGATTGAACATGCGAGCGTGAATGAGTGAGTGTGTGTAAACAATAAGCACAAATGTGAGCGATGACTGAAGTGTGGGTGAGAGTAGTGAGTGAGAGAATAATATCATTGTGAGTTGGATTTTGAGTTTGTGATCATATGGGATATTGTGATGGGAAGTGTGGGTGTTCAGATGTTTTATTCATAAATTTGAGTGTTACAATTGTGAGTCTTGAGTGCAAAGAATGAATAAGAAAGTAAATGTGAGTATGGGTGTCATTATACAAGAAGTGTGAGTGAGAGTGTGACAGAGGCGGGCAGAGAGGCGGGTCACTCCCAACTAGTTATTCATTCACTGTCCCCCCTGGTGAGGTTGCGACCCCATAACCCCGCCCCACGCCGCCCAGAATTTGCGATTTATCATGCAAACACGAAATTAACAGCCTTTTAATTGCAGCCTCCTCCGTCCAAACAGTCATTAGCATGGCAAACGAGTGGGCCTTTTCTTTTGTCGGTACCGCGCGGCCGGTGAGCCCAAAGTCCAGGAGTTGCTTCACATTAGCATAATGGTCCCGGCCCAACCCTCTCCTCTCAGCCAGCCAGCCTCTTTAGTCCGACTTGCACTCCTCGTACGCCGGTCAAAACTTCCAACTATCCGGAAACAAGTGAACTCTCTCCCGTCTCCCTCTTTTTCCAGTTTGAGGAGGTTTAAAAGAAACAAAACAAAATATATATTTATCTAAGGGCCTGGTAAATGTGAGGTTCGTAGAAAAACCGTAAACTAACTGAGGAATAAATGTACAACAATTGAGTTTAAAAGTTCCTCCTTGCATTATAATCGTGTGGAGTGGGTGGTGGGTAGAGCGAGCATTCCAGGTCCCAGCAGGGGTCCTGTGTCAATTATCTGGGTCACTCATATACTGGTGGGTCGTGACAGGTTTAATTAGAGGCGAGGGGCGTCCGCCGGTTCTAGGAGGGATAGAGGGCCCATCCATCTTGTACCCAGGGCCTCCTTAGCCTTATCATATGCATTCCACCCTTTCCTTTATCACGTTTTACCCATTCCCTTTTCTTACATCTTCGTTCTGTTAATTGTGTTCTCTTTGTACTCAGGTCCTCATTCGCCGTACCATATGCAGTTCACTCTTTATTTTACCACGTTTTAGTAATTCGATATTTCTTTTCGTTCTCGTTTCATTTGTCTTTTCTGTTTACCCAGATTCTCCCTGGAGTTATCATATGAATGTAACCCTTTCCTTTACCAGGTTTCTTCCATTTCCTTTGTCTGCGTTTTCTGTCATTAAATTATTAGTGTATGGGTTATCTTCATTGCCTCCTTTATTTGCACTTAGGGTCTCCATACCCTTATTATGTGAATTCCACCCATTCTATACCACTTTTTAACCATTCCTTTTTCTTACATATTCTTTATTTGAATTGTTCAAATTCATTCATTCCCTTCCTTAACCATATTTTAGTTATTAATTTTCCTTCTCATCTTCATTATTTTCATTACACGTTCTACCCTTTCCTTTACCATGGTTTCACAATTCCCTTAATTTGCATTTCAGTCTTTCTTCTATTCGTATTTCCTGCTTTTCATTTTATCCTTGCTTCACATTCCACCCTTTCCTATACAACGATTTGCTCATTTCCTTTCTGCACATCTTCGTTATTACTATAACATTGCTAGACCTAGATCCACAATGGGGTGGATAAGAATGAATCGCTTCAATTGAGAAATGTCTTTCAATTATTTAGCTTGTTTCCAGGGAAGATTGCTAGCCCAACCCCATAGAACAGTGCGTAGTGTGTGAGGTGCATCTTGGAGTGTTATCTTACTGTTGGAATGGCTGTGGATGTGATTGTAGTCTGTAATCAGTGTAATCAGGGGGAGGTGTGGTGGAGTGGTCTTGCCACTGGACTGGTAATCCAATGGTCCTGGGTTCGAATCCTGATATATCATTGGGAAGATTTAATGGAATGGAATTTGTGCTGTACCTAGTATCAGTGCATTACCACAAAGACCACCAAAACGCCAACAAAATACACTCATTGTTCCCTGATTAAATAGCAATGTATGAATATTCCCATATTCAAAATATGATATAGGGGGGCAATACCTAGGGAGTTCATTGCTCAATAGGTGGCATTGTGAGAGTGAGGGACCGATTCTAGGGGGTCAGTCAGTGAAGCACATGCGAAACAGTTTCAGAGATGGGGCTGCTTCGAGCTGTGAGTTGAGCTCTAAGTGCTTCCATGTCTCACTTCCTAGACCGGAAGAAGACCTCACGGGCTTAACTGTGTTGAGCGGTTGGATGTACAGGCTCTCAGCCTATGCCCGAGAGGGAGTAGTTGGAATATAGAAAAAAAAAATCAGCTTCATAATGCTGATCAGGTGTTAACATTCACATTGCGACAGTGGTCTACTGCACCTCTGATGTCCTCCATTGCAGAGAGAGTTTGAGAGGCCATGGGGATAAGTGTCAAATAATACCCCCCCCCCCCGTGGGTTATCGATCAAGGGTCTCCCACATACGACTGTCTACTACTCAATGCAGGCAGCACGTTATTATGATCGGATATAATAGGATCATCTTGCTTTGTTTTGCACTGTATTTATTACTCCCCCCATGCATCCTACTGGGTATCGTATAAGGCGACTAAATGTGAGGATGGCGAAAGTACAGACCAACTGTCATTCTATACAGCAGAATGTTATGGCCCTGTCTTGTTCTAGCACTGTTGAGGCTGGCACGGTGCGACTACTGCAGTTGTAGGTGGTGCAGTGAGAATTATGGTTTATTGTATAACAGCTGAGAAGCCAATGCAATGTAATGGAATGGGACATTAAGCCATTTTATGTTCATATATACGTTATTTTTGCTAAGTTGATTAATTATGTTCATGGTAATATTGTGATTTCGCTCAATATTTCAATAGTTTAGTTCATCATCTCTCTCCATGATCGCTAGTAATATATGTTTACGTTTGTCTATTTGATATGACCTTATTGCCACAATGTCCCTTTCGTCACATTCTATCATCAGTAACTAGGGCGTCTAAAAGATTCATGTGTTTCTAATGAGTGGTGCTGTTGGCGTATCGTATCATTTCTGCCCGGGCCTGCTCACTGCTTATTAGTACCAAGGAGTGATATATTGGCCATGAATTTTGTTTTATAACTGTACAGCACCAGGGAGCATATTACCGATGACTGGAAGGGCTTAAGGGAGGATGGTTCACTTTTTGGTCGATGATTTCATTTAATAATTACTCTGTCTAGTTTTCTCCCTAGACATCCATCATGCTTAAAAAGACATACATTAGATCCCCCTTCTAGATTAATTTGTACATTTTTCGGTAGAAAAATTTCCCGGCCGACGGCCGGTTCTTTAAATATTACAGGCTGACTATCGTTCGCCAGGAAATATATCGACACGTAAATATAAGGACAGGTCTTAATATTGACAAGGAAATAGGGCGGAAGGTCTTAAAATCGACAAACTAATGGGGCAAACATCATAAAATCTGAAAACTAATGGGGCTAAACATGAGGTAGAAGGGGATCTAGAAAAACGACCCATCTCCCCTTAAGCTCTAGTCGTGCTTCTTTTCTTTTACAGGGACCATTACGGCAGTTTACTCAAACCCAACCCAACCCACCTTAAGGGGAGATTTCCACTTGAGGGATATTTTTCTTTCTCCCTCATGTTTATCCCCATTGGTTTTCTAATCCTAAGATGTTCGCCCCATTATTTTGACGGTTTTAAGAAATTTCGACCCATTTCTGTCAAATTTAGGACCTTTCGTGTCATTTGGGCGTCGATTTTATCCTGGCGAGCGATAGCGAGCCTGTAATTTAAGAGGAACCGGCTTTCAGCCAGGAAATTTTTCTACCGAAAAATGTACAAATTTATCTTGAAAGTGGCTCAAGGGGGTGTAATCTTAAGCTTGATGGATATCTAGGGACCAAATTAAAAACCTCCCCTTAACCTAACATAATCTAACCCTTTAGAATTGTTTGATTCGGTGAGAAGGGGTTAGATTAGGTTAGATAAAGTTAGATTACAAAAAGGTACGGTGAGATGGGGTTAGGTTAAATGAGATTAGTTCAGCTTAGGCTTGGATACATTCCGTTATTATCCTTTGGCAAAATAAAAGTAAGACAAGTGCACGAACATATGCAGACTTTGGAAATAAAAGTAAGACAAGTGCACGAACAATCGAACATATGCAGACTTTGGAAATAAAAGTAAGACAAGTGCACGAACATATGCAGACTTTGGAAATAAAAGTAAGACAAGTGCACGAACATATGCAGACTTTGGGAATATGGCACCAGAAAGACAAGTGCACGAACATATGCAGACTTTGGGAATATGGCACCAGTAAGACAAGTACACGAACATATGCAGACTTTGGAAATATGGCACCAGGGCAACTAACAGACGCGCGGGGTTTTAATGACCGCGGCAACGGTAATTGTTTCTGAGTGGTATTATCGTTTCCTTGTACAGTTGCCCAAATGAAATCGTACCCATTCCATGATCTTATGTATGGAAGTAAAAAGAGTGTGACAGATTTACACGAATTATTAATTAACTATGCGTTAAAACATTCCGTACTCTACTAATTCAATAACACTAATTTTCCTTCCATGCATAAAATTGCGGAGTGTGTGCACATTCAAGAGAGCAACTGTACATTCTATATATATTATTATTTTTATTATTATGTATTATTATTATTATTTGCTTATTTGTATATATATATGACATTGTTTTCAAACTTGTGGTTTTCTGGGCTCGAATTCTGTGAGGATCACATGCTTTCATTAATTTAATTTTGGGGTTGATTGATGTTAGACACGACAATAAATTAAGTTATCTACGACTTGGGAGTTTAGAAATTGAGTTATTCAAGATATATGCTATTTTTTTGTGAAATTATATATATATATATATATATATAACTCTTTCAGTATTCGATGGCACGTTGCACTATATTTTGGCTAACATTAAGCGATCTTACGGAGTTTTGAAAGGTCTTCTTTGAATCATTGGCATAACATTATCTGCTAAATACCACGATTCCTTCCTAAACTAATTATAATCGGCTACTGACAGACTGAGCAAAAGTATGAGAAACGACATTGAATAGTGAAGGGTAATTATTTATGTGTTGATGTATATTATTCGCGGTAAATATCAACTTGTAATGAACAATGCCTCTACACACATTCCGATGTATGTTTACTTTATACTATACACACATGATTACAACAAACACTAATTTACATGAAAACATACGTTATAATAGAGCCTTCATCAATAACATGAAGATCTCTTGCTTACATAATTATACCATGTCAATATATAGAGACAACAATTTGCCTCAAATAGTATCAGACACATAATTATGAGTTCAACTACAAAGGTGGAGAAGTGGAACGATTAGAGTGAGTGTGATTATTCAGGTTATATAACACATTCTACAATATAAACCGAGATTCTTACAATCTGTATGTTACCCATATACACGTGTGATTATCGCACCAACACATACCCATGCACACAAGTTGCCAGCAAAAACAAAGCAAGCATGCGAGTCGGGGTTGCATTTCTTTATCTTTCTTTCCTTCTGGGGGTTTCTGGTATTTTTTGTTTTCCTTTTGTTGTTCCTGTGTGGCTAGTCGTGGTCGCGTGTGCTGGAGCTGTTTGGGCCAATTGTGTGTCGATACGCTGTGGTCCACCGTTATTTATAAGTCAGAGAAAAAACCTCCTCCTTTGTGGCCCCGCTTGTGTTTCCCTGAGAGCATTTGATAAGTACGGTGAGTTGTGTTGCATGTATCACTTAAGCAACGCACCTCTGGTCTCATTAGATTGCCATAGTTGGTCTACAGTTATTATCTATAGTATTTCATTTGCTCTACTTTCTTTTGTTCGATCTAATTGTCTAGCTGTCTGTCTATCTCTCTGTCTAACTATATATTCATTTATATATCTATTTATATGCATGTATGTCTATCTGTTCATCTATCTATTAATTTATCTCTCTGTATATCTGTCCTAGAGTGAGAGGGGTGGAAATGAGTTACTTGAGAAGTGCGTGCTGAGTTACATGGAGGGATAGACAGACGAATGAGGAAGTAAGAGGGAGGTGTGGTATGGTGGTAGATGTGCTGGAAAGTGTGAAAAGGAACACCTTGAGATGGTTCGGCCATATGGAATGTATGGGAAGCGAGAGAATGACTAAGAGGGTGTACGAGAGCGAGGTGGAAGGACAAAGAGGGAGAGGTAAACCGAGAGAGAGGTGGAAGGATGGAGTGAAGAAGTATATAGATGAAGGCGGTGCTAGTTGGGAGGAGAGGCGTCGACTGACTGGGGACAGAGGTGCATGGGGGGGTTTCGTTTGTGGCCACCCCTTCGGAGATGATGGCGTCAGGCAATAGATAGATAGATAGATGTATCTACCCATTTACTAATTTATTTACCAATATATCTGTATGTATATTATCAGTCCTATTTACAGCAGTCAACATACATAAGACTTGACTTGGGTTTAGTAAAGCCCAATTATATGAACTATTGGCTTGGGGTTGCTTGCAATCGTAACCTTATTTGTGATGTGTATATAACATGATACGTAACCACCCATCGCTTCAAATCACCTGCTCCTAACCCCCTTTCCTAAGAGTGTAGATTGGTAATTAGTAAGAAGTAGAGTTATAGTGCGAGGAAGCATCCGAATTGTATATAAGCACTAAAGGAATATAGGGGATCTTGACTGAGTAACCAAGTCATCCTACTGAGTTAAGTTCAATTAAATATATTCATGTGAGATATTATTGGGAGTCAATATGTGTTGTACATGGTTATTATACTTCATTATAAGCCCACCAACATGCAGTCAAAATATGCTTGCCTTGCTAGTAGAATAGTAATGTATGCATGGATATCTCAAACAAACAGGACAAATACAATCAGCTTCAGTATAATGCTCGCGGCATGTTTTGTATCGCCATGAGTGGAATAGGTGCTCATACAAAAGCCATATATCCGTCATGTTTTGCCCAATTCGTTTGATTGGAGGCTAAATATAGGTCATCGTTACTGTCCAAAACCTTGCCAGATCCCATCGATGACATTTAAACACTTTACTGCTTCTACCTGATGATCTTGAATTGCCTCATTGAGCAAATTTAAATTTTTGAATTGGCTCATTATAAACCTATGCCTCATTTCATGCAATTTATCACATGACTCGAATATGGATTTAGCAACTGTATATGCCCCTATTACCAGCCATCTGAATGACGTTATGGTGGCGACAAGCAGCCTGCCACCAATACATCTATCGATTGTCAGCCACACTTTAGGCTCTCGCCGGGCATCAAATCCACTGGTTGGAACATATATCTGGAGGTTAAATAAAAAACAAAAATGCATAAACACTCAAGCCGCGTGGCCCGACATATGTCGGGCGAGAGAACCATGGCCACCCCTGCGGGGCCCGACATATGTCGGAAGGGATGTTGAGCACATTATCGGCTCTGAGAGAGAGTCCACGCGTTGGGAGGACAATAGGCGGGGTCTGACCGCTCGGCACGGACCCAGTGCCCTAACTGAGCTCCCCACCACAACATTCCACATCCACGACCTCGCAAGACCCGGAAAAACTTGGGAACTTACCGTATTTTAGGGTTTTTTCCCTTCGTGTTGCACGATCGTTGCAAGAGAACCCTTGGTCGTACAAGGGTGATTCAGGTGTCATTGGAAAGCTCTATTATCGCCCTTTCACGGATACATAATTGTATTACGCTCTGGCTCTTGTTTATGCATGAAAAAGAGCATGGAATGAAGCTCGTTTAGGGTAAATATGCCCGCCTGCCAGGTATTAGAAGTTACAAACATCCCCGTTGGACAGGGGTAAGGTGTATATCTTGTGTTTACTGTCATATTGCATTGAAATTTAGAATATTGAGTTAAACTTAATAATCAATGTTTACAAGTTGTTGGGCAGTTCCCCAAACCGTCCAAAAAGGGGTCAGAGAGGAACATGCTTCCTGACTTCATGTCCATGAGGATCCCAAAACTTCACCACAGTTACCTTCCCCCAGAAGGCACGGCACACGTTCCCTTCGACCAAACCCATCTCCATCCCTATAGATGACTTCACCGGCCTCCCATTGGTCGAGCCAAGGCACTGCAGAAGATGTTGGAGAAGAATCCTAACCCTCCCATTGCCCGGCCGTCTGTCTAATTGGTCAAGACAGACAGATGAAGGAGCATCAGATCTTCATTCCAAAACGAGGATCAAGAGTCCGGCTGGAAGATCCTGAAAGCCCCTCTGATTGGGTGGCGAAACCTCTCTCTCCCCCCCCCCCTGGTCTGCCATCAGGGTAAATAAGGCCTCAGGACCAGCCCAAAGCCTATCCATCAATGTCATGGGCCCTGCAGGAGAGATCCTGAAGGGCTCTAGACATGGTAGAAGAGGCAAGAGGGAGGACTACCACCACGCCACAGCAGCAGCCAGTTGTGTTAAACACACGGATTTGGTCCAGGTTGTTATCACAACTGCAGTGACCCTCTGCAAAGGGGATCACAAACTGCTTCAGGAGGAACTTTCTACACTCCTGAAGGCAAATAATCTCCCTCCAATCATCATCCTGCTCCTTCCCACACAATCTTCACTAACCTCACCACCCATCCTCATTCCTACACAAGGTCTGAGGCCAAAAAGACATCCGAGGAAGCGACTGGATTTCCAGAAGCCTCTATCAAAACCTCCACCATCTCCTCATACAACAGTCTCTGCATCACCACCACCACCACCTATCAACATCGCAGGACCAGCAGCAGATACAACACCATTACCTGCCACCTTGGACCATCCAGTGGCAGCCTCCTCCTCTGCATCATCTGAATACTCTGAGTCCACCATAGGAGAGGAAGTCGATGTGGAGGAGATCGAGGAAGATGGGGTCGAGGACATCGATTTGGCGGTGTCTGCCAATGAGCTGGAAAAGACCTACTGCGAGTTTACAACGGAGATAGAGAAGACTGTGGCAGCAGGAGAACCTCCCTCACCATCCGTCCAGAAGCTGACAAAGTGCTTGCACCAGATGATCCTCCACAAAAACACTTGAACAATAGAGCAACTTGGTTGAGCCCAAGTACTTTTTATCTTTTACTATATTTCTCACTTCTCAACTTGTTCTTCCTCTATCCAAATTACTATCCTACTATCCTACTTTACTCCAGCCATCATCATCATCATCAAAGTCTACTTTACTCCAGCCATCAGTCAGTCAAAGTCAGATAGTCGTTGTTCCATTAAACCCAACTTCCCCTCCCCTGCAGCCTCAGCAGCCAACCCCTTCTCGTCCTGCAACATTCGAGATGTGTGATGGTGAACCCAGTTTAGTGAATGTGAACACAGAGAGAGGTTATATGAAAAAGGACAGACATAGAAGAGATACAGAATAGACAAACTTTGTGCCTTCCGCAGTCACTAGTGGGTTTACCCCATGAAGCCAAGTGCGCAGAGTTGCTAGAGCTCAAAGTCTTAATCGGTAGTTATAACCTGGGCGCACCTGACTCATAATTTAAAGAGTTAACAACACACTGGGTGGTGGAGCTAAGCTGCTGGAGCCTAAGAAGTCAGTCACTGTGATACTATTGACCCAGCCGCCCCTGACGACACTGCTGACGAAGGTACTGCTACCCACGCTCCTGAGAGATCCTGTTGTCGACGCCCTGTGTGTGGCCCTGCTACCAATGCCCTTGCGTGTGGCCCAGCTGATGACTCGCCGAGAAACCTTGATGTTAACCCTCTGGGAGGTATAATGCTGGTGAGGTGCTTAACCTGCCGATGACGCCTTGGTCTATAGAGGGCTGCCCCACCACCCTTGATCCAGCGGTTATTAGAATGCCTCATAAATTCGTCAGACAATTCATAGAACACTAATAGAAGTGTTGTTGCGAACTAACTGCTGTTCCTTGAACCCAAAACAGCTATATCTTGATCATGAAACCTGTAACTTGTTTCATTCCGTAAACTCCAGTTTAGCTTAGAATCAATACCAAGTATTTCATGAGATAGTTAAATCGCTTGTTGTTCCCTGAACCCAAGTTGCCAAGAATTATAACTGATCAGCTTGATAGATACTTGCTGTTCCCTGAACCCAAGTATTAAAAGCTTGGTAACCTCTATGATTTATCAGCTTAGTGTAAGCAGAGTTTAGTTGTTGCCAGATCAAAGGGTTAAAGTTTGTGTTTGCTGTGTCCATGAACCCAGGCAAGACAGGAATATTAAGATATTAATATACTGTGGTTCTACAGAATCCAAAAACAATATGAAAATTGCAATTTCACATTCACGAGAGTGCTTATGGCCACGTTTGGTCCAGGTAGAGAAAGAAATTGTATTAAGTAAAAGTCTTATTATTGTCTGATGATATGACTCAAAGTTGTGATATTGAATATTGCTGGAGTGTATCTGTAATTGCTATTTTGTGTACCAATTTACCCTTATATTTAGCAAACTAGTTTTACGTATGTGTTTCTCTTTGTTTGCCTTATCTATCTGAATACTATGGAACCCAGGCCTTAAAATAATTGCATAACAGAAGTAAAAAAGATTGAGTTACCTTTAAGTGTCACAATAAAGAAAAACAAGGAAAACTCGGATAAGGGTGATGGTAACTCTAGGGGTGGGTCCTTAAAAGGGCCATGTGAAGCGAGACGGTAGTCATATATTACCTTTCTTTTAATATATCTCCCAAACTCTGGTGCGATCTTTTTTTCTTAGTCATCGCAGGATCTAGTGTCACTGAGATGCTTCACCGAACATGTGATCATCCGTGCATGTAATTGTATTTGCATACAATCAGATATACAAGAAAACGTGGTGGAATGTATTACCGCCAAAGGATATTTCTTATATTATATATATATATATATATATATATATATATATATATATATATATATATATATATATATATATATATACTGTATATGTAAATATGTATGTATGTGTGCGTGTGTGCGTATTATAAATATTTTAGACATTATGGGATTGATGCATAAGTATTTTGTTTTTTGCTATACTTTCTCTGACATGAAGTATATGTAACAAACATAATTTAATCTGCTATACACTATTGATAATTTCCTTTGTCTTTATTGCACTAAGATTACGTTTACGGTGACGTCTATAGAAATGCATTGGATCTGATCAATATGTGTCCATAGTTGTAGACACATATACTGTACAATGTCACTTCCCTGTCATTCTGTATTTGTCCCATTCCTATTCTGTCTAGCTCTCCAAGCCAAGAATTTGCTATAAACTTCGTGTGTCCAGGCATTTTGAACCCATCGTCCCTTGAATTTGGTTCTCTATCACTCTTTTGGCTCGTTACAGGCAGCTTGCATTTTGTCTCATGCATACACATAGAGAAGAAAATACTGTACTTTGACTAGCATTTATATATGTTTTTCATTACTAACTTGTTCTATATCACCATTCCTGCATCATCATTTTTCATGGCAAGCTTATTCATTTAAATTAATCATATTTCACAACCATAACGACTACTCGTTCTCAACACACAAGGTTTTCCCTTATCTCGTTTAGTGTTTGTTTTCACTTAATCGTCTAAATACCGTTTCTTCTAATTTCTGCAAACTTTTTTCGTACGTATTTTACTCGGCCTATGGCCGGTTCTACCTAAATTACAGGCTCGCTATCGGCCGCCAAGAAACAATCGATACCAAAATGGCACGGAAGGTCTTAAAATTAACATCAATGGGGCGAAAGGTCATAACATCGCCAAAGTAATAGGGTGAACGTCTTAAAGTCTCAAAACTAATGTAGCTAAACATGAGGGTGAAAGGAGTTTAACAAAAAGTTAAAATCTCTCCTTTAACTCCTCTCTCACTTAACAGTCCTGCCTACACGTCTACAATCCTGCTTCACAAGCATTTCCTATCGATGTTCACGACACCATATTTCACCTATGTTTACAAGCATCTAACATTATAGAAGATTATATTTCTTATTCTACTTATAATATGAGGTATACAATATATATATATTCTACTTATAATATGAGGTATACAATATATATATATTCTACTTATAATATGAGGTATACAATATATATATATATTCTACTTATAATATGAGGTATACAATATATATATATTCTACTTATAATATGAGGTATACAATATATATATATTCTACTTATAATATGAGGTATACAATATATATATATTCTACTTATAATATGAGGTATACAATATATATATATTTCATTACCGGGTATGAGTATTCGAATTTGTTTAGCTTTTCTTTACCTATCGTGAAACAGTTGTCATATTTGTTTCCTTTCCATGCATTTATTTTAACAAATTTTGCTCGTACTCCACAATCAGTATTTGCAATCTGTCTTATTCCCCTCCCCACAAATTCTCCATACACATCGTGAATAGAATCCATAGTGTATTCCTTTCTTTTGCAAAGCATCCTCCTATCCACTAAATATAATTGTTCTCCCTTGAGTGCATACAGTGTTATGTGTTCTCTCTGTTTCACTTTAACATCAGACAGAAGAGCTGGGTCAGTCTCTTATCTAATATTATAAGCAGTTATGCATAATAGTAATCAGACCATCAGTAGACTGAAGACGGTCAATAATAAAAGAAAATGCAAAATGTATACTGTATATTAATATAGGTAGCGCCAACGAACTTGACAATAACCTGGATCCCTTAGCTTCTTATAACTCAAAATGAATGAAAGCAATTGGGCTGACATTTTTGTCATTTGGGAAGAGTCCACCAGGAAATAGGTGTGGACATTTACAGCCAGTTTGCTCAAGGTCCTGTTGAGTTACGTAGAAGTCAGGGGTCGAAATAATTGTCAAGTTCGTTGGCGCTACCTATAGTTGTGAAGAAGACAAATATTCCTGAAAACTACATATGGTAAGCCTGTAATTGTTGTGAAGGCTGAACAATCCAGTGAGTGGCAGAGGGAGGAGTAGGGAACCTGAGAGACAAAAAAAAAAAAAAAATTAGAGAGAAGAGCTGGTCGAATGTAATTACTCTCGTCCCCTCGTTCCTCTTTTTAACCATTTGACCTGATAACAACGGGAACCAAACAATACTTTCCTTTCTTTGATTGACACAGAATTCTTCAATGGAATAATCATAAATAACAAACAATAGCTGTACTATTATTTTAAAGCAATCAGTTGTTACACTTTCCTTGTAACGTGTAGCAGAAAAAATTAAAGTAAGACTGTTTACATATGCCAATATACATTAGCAGTTTTATTTTTTTATTTTTTTTATTAATATATAATATACTGTATATATATATATATACCCGGTATATATATACTGTATATATATATATATATATTTTTTTTTGGGGGGGGGGAGTGGAGGGGAATAGCCGAACCATAGCGATGGTCATCTGCTTGTCAACATGTTTCTAAACCATATAAACTACTAGGACCTTTACAGGAACTCGTTATGCTATCAAACTTTGGTTGAAGGTGGCTTCGAATCTCCCGCCTGCGGTCCCTTTCGTCACTTTCCTCCAAAAACTTTAATAGGGTCCGTGTGGTCCGCCAGTAAAGGCAGTCTCTAATTACAGTGAGTCCCTATCTTACACGCACGTGCGTACGCTCACGGCCTCCTGCACGCGCCTCCCCCTCCCACCCTACACGCAATATGGACCTTGTGTGCAGTGGATACCAAACTTTTGCAATGTAATTTATGAATGACTATTTATTAGCAATGATATACCTAAGTATAGATGAATCAGAGCCACTGGACCTAAAAAGTCTAGTGAACTAAGACTAATTTGAAACATTTGATGGGTTGTTGAAAGCAACAGTGCAATCTGTTCATGAATGTGGCGAAAACATAGAGGCCGCGGATAGATTTAACCATCTTTACAATAAACTCCATACAGTGGTGCCTCATGGCATTAACGTAATCGACATCTCGGCCTTCTTGGCTGAGGCAAATCAATCAATCATATACCTACTGAGGCTAGAAGAATTCCCAGCCTGGAGCCTTGGCCAGAGAAATTCCAAAGGGTTGCCCTTCTTTTAATGTTTGATTGATGTACTAAGGTGAATAGGTCGTAATGCCACAAAGACAAAGTTTGTGTGTATTTTCCTCTAGCTCTCACACAAATACGTTTACACAAGTTCGAGCTAATGAATTTGCAATATACTGTAATGCATTTGATGATTTGTACTGCAGACGCGCATAGACAAACCAACACATATTTACTGTACTCCTCCTCTTGCATATACAATACACACCTTAGCATACAATGGCATATTATACAAGGATACATTCGCACACAGACCTACACATTCAAATGCACACACACACACAGCCCGTAGCCTAGTAGGCAGAGCTCTCGTCTCACACACGAGGGGTCGGGGGTTCAATCCCCGGCCGGGCGGAGACAAATTGGGCTTGTCTCTTTTCATGTGTTAGCCTCAGTTTACCTAGCTGTAAATAGGTACCTGGAATAAGTGGACGACGTTGTGACGTCCCATCTGGGGTTGGCAAAAATGGTACAAGGCGAGATGGGTATCATATGGTTCACCTAAGCTGATGGCTACCTAAGCCTTCGGGCGAGACGGTACCGTCTATAGTGAGAATGGTACCATACAGATCCACCCTAAGCCTTCGTTTCCGATGTCGCCAATTGGCTAAAAATACAGACTACACACACATCCACAGCCATTCCAACGATACATATAACACCTACACATATAGGAGGCGGGAAATAACGAGCATGCTCACTCCCGCAATACAACTAGAGTAAGTACAACTAGAGTAAGTACACATACATACACACATTAATTCAGACTAAAGCTGCAATACACCTAATCACTTAGTCCTTGAAGCACGACACAAGTAAAGTACCACTCAGTCACATGCAGGGTGTCTGTCTATAGGCCTAAAACAAAACACGCACATCACTCGATGTTTTATGCTTCACCAGCCACCTTCATCATTATAATAATGAAATGGAAGTTGTTGTTGTTGTTCGAAGACCATATTTGAACATATACTTTAAAAATATACTTTATAAATAGTAATTGTATAAGGTACACAAATGCTCCTTTAATATTGCACATGTTCCTTCAAAATGCATTGCAATTATACAAACAAACAAAGTTAAGTATTAATACTATGAAGAACCTTTAACAAAACAATTATGTTAGATTATTTTTGCATATAATGAGCTTAATAACAAATGGATTAATGGTCAGAAAGTATTTGTGTAATAGTCACAAGACAATTATCTCAATATTATATCCCTCTACAGGATAGAAATTAAAAAATAACCCCCTCCCCCAAAAAAAATAAATACAAAATAAATAAATAAATCCTCTAAAACTAAATGGACCAGGCGTAACCAACACGGAACAATACATACAAGCTATACATATTGATCGCGGTAGAAACTAATTGATAATGATCGCCCTAAAAATTAATTAAACATATTTATTATTCAGTAAAACTACTGTAAGTCAGCAACATGACCAATTTATCAGTGCATGTGGGTAAAAATAATACTAACATTAAATTACGATATGTATTGATTTATTACTTCTACAATACCATCAACTATAGTTAAAGAGGAAATTACAGAGTAAAATATGTACATGGGGAGACTAAAATATATACTTGCTTGTAGAAATATAGGCAGAACACTAGTAGTATTCCGTAGGTATGAGAGTATAAGAAAATATTATCTACCTGAGAGGAAATCCATCAAAATTGATATCACACGGTATAAAGTATAACTAATAGAAAGTGTAAACTTGAAGAGTATAATTTATGACAGAGAAAAATAAGAAACAAAGCATATTCATTCTACGTAAGGAAGAATATTGATAGAAAAGGACTTGAAGCTTAACGAATTTGGTGAAATGCGTATATAATGATATCATATACAGTATAATACAATTTGGCTTTGAAATACATCTCTCTTTCATTCTCTCTCTCTTTATATATACAGTATATATATATATATATATATATATACCGGTATATATATATATATATATATATATATATATATATATATATATACGGTATATATATATATATATATATATATATATATATATATATATATATATATATATATATACCGGTATATATATATATATATATAAAATAACCAGCAACACAAATACTAAATGACAAGAAGACAGAGAGCGCGAAAGGAAGTACAAAGAATGAGTGTGCAGGCTGTGGGAAAACCGATGTAATAATATGTGAAGCAAAGATGAACCGTGAGAAGATAAAGCACACTTACAGACACACACACACACACACATGTACAAAAAATACACAATTATAATGCAATATATTGATAATGAAGAAGTAAAATAGAGAGGAAAAGATATATAACATAATATAACTGAGAGTAGGAAACAGTGGATCATTCTTTAATCAGGAAAATATAATACAATTGTGTATAACTTAAGTAATACATATTGAGGTGAAGGGGGACCAATTATTCACCTACACACAAAAACTTGCAAGAAATCTCTCTCGTACAGCTCATTAACCAGCCAACACGAGGCCAAAACATGACTTTATCTTAATAACTAGAGAAAATGTAATATATAAATGTCTAAGTAGGATAAGCAAAATGTGCTCGGGTTAATGTAGAACGATCACATTTAACATACATTTGGATATTGAAAACAAATAAACCGAAAGTTTGGATTTATTGTAGATTATAAGAGAGCAGACTTGGATATAAAATCATTAAGGGCCATGATAATTTAGTTGTTCACAAGTTTTTCACAGAGGAAACGGCTTCTCAATCTTTCGAAAACAATTCAAGTCAGATGATGCATTTTCTGTTTTGTTTTAATCGCGTTGTGAACATCTGGAATAAGATACCACTTGATGTAATATATTGTGAGACTGTAGCGACCTTCATAGCACGCTTAGATAGATTTATGCAAACTAACCCTGAATGATTTGATTTTGCCCCGAGGGGCGAGTTTATTGAGCAGCGCCCCCCATCCTGTGAGGGGACAACCACTAGTAAGGCGATACATACTGCTCAAAGAGCCATTATTCCACTGAAACAACAGCATCGTCGTCTGGTTACATTCATATTTGTGTTTATAAGTCAGGTTGGCATTATTCAGATGTGTTATTATAGTTTCCTCATTTAATTGTCACATGGTCTGTAAAAAAAAAAAAAAGCAAGCTTGTAGTGACTGAATTATTAATTGACAGGTTGTAAATAATAGCACTACAGAACTAGTGCAATCGTATGAGGAGACTATTCATATTTTCATTACATCAATGATTATTGAGATCATAGTTAGCTGAATACAATTATTACAAAAATAGGCAATGGTATAAATCAACATAATACATAATTTAATACAGGCGGACATAATCATGATCCGGTTCGTTGTGCACTGCCTGAATGAGTCCTGCACATATCGGTACATGTGCCTTTTTCCCTTTTGCCTCACTTTTGTTTTCTCTTTCTCTCCCTCTCTCTTTGGCTTGTATCCATTCGGCCCTACTCAGCCTACTGTTTTAAGACGTTTACCCCCATCCAGGTGTCAATATTTTCTTGGCGAGCGGTAGCGAGCCAGCATATATATATTTTTGTTGACAGCAAGCTAAATGTGTACATTTTTCGATAGAAAAATTTCTCCGGCGAAGCCGGATTTCTCCATACAATGCTGGATCGCTACCGTTCGCCAGGAAGACATCGATACTTGGATGGGGATAAACGTCTTAAAACAGTTGGCTGAATGGGGCCGAATTGATACAAGCCAGAGCAAGAGATAAAAGGAGAGAAAGATAAAGAAAAAACAGGTGACCCCCCTTATATCGAGCAGCCTCATTAGGACTAGTTTCTCTGTTGCTGTTTGCATTCCTGTATATACTCCATTGTATAATAGGACATGTACTGCAACATACCAGATGAGATTGGATAAGATGTATTGAAGTTTTCTATATTTCCAAGTGAAAGCCAAAGCATTTATATAACAATCAAATATGAATTAGAGTTATAAAGGAAAGGAAGGGTAGAGAGCTCACTGGCAAAACAATGAAAGAAAAAGAGGAGAAGGAAGCAAAGGAGAATTTAAGCACATTAAGGCGGTGTGTAGCTGGCCAATTAAAGAAGAGAATAGAAGTAATATGTATAAACAAAATATATATTTATTAATTGTGTTGCCAAGAAGGAAAACCAAAATGAAGCAAAACATTAATGGAAATGTGCTAGTGATAAGTTTGTGGCAGAATTCAAATACATTCAAATAAATGAAATACTTAATGAAGACACATTTTATCCGTGAATACAATCAGAGACCAAAACAAAACAAATGTTCAAGGGAACAGGGACACAGGATAGAATAAAATACAAATAAAATTTAAAAAAAGCAAGTCTATGCGGGTAAATAAAATGAGAATAATACACATTGAACAATACTAATAAGATGGAACAAATAAGACACGGGAAGAAGAGTTTGTCCATCACAGTAAATACAAGGTAAACATATAAAGAGGGAAGAAAAACATATTTTATATACAGAATGAATTAAGGTATGCCCAGCAGAATGATTACAAGACAACTATGAACAGATAGGAGAAAGACAACTATGAACAGATAGGAGAAAGACAACTATGAACAGATAGGAGAAAGACAACTATGAACAGATAGAAGAAATACAACTATGAACAGATAGGAGAAAGACAACTATGAACAGATAGGAGAAAGACAACTATGAGCAGATAGGAGAAAGACAACTATGAACAGATAGGAGAAAGACAACTATGAGCAGATAGGAGAAAGACAACTAGGAACAGATAGGAGAAAGACAACTATGAACAGATAGGAGAAAGACAACTATGAACAGATAGGAGAAAGACAACTATGAACAGATAGGAGAAAAACAACTATGAACAGATAGGAGAAAGACAACTATGAACAGATAGGAGAAAGACAACTATGAACAGATAGAAGAAATACAACTATGAACAGATGGGAGAAAGCAGAATAAACACAATTATTGTGGAGGTATGAAGAGATGAATAAGAAACAGGAAGACACAATAGGTAACTCTGGATACATTTATAAAAGGAAATAGGAAATATATCTCAAACGGTAAATACAGAGGGGAAATAACAAAGAGAAACAAGGAAGCAGATTCATATAGTGTTGTTGTGAGGAGGAGAGGTAGGAAAAATAAAACAAAGATTAAGGGGAGGTTTTTAGTTGATTCCCTAGACTTCCATCAAGCTTAAATTTACTCCCCCTAGACCGCCTTTCAAGATACATTTTTACATTTTTCGGTAGAAAAATGTCCCGGCCGAAGGCCGGTTCCCCTTAAATTACAGGCTCGCTATCGCTCGCCAGGACAAAATCGACAACTATGGCACGAATGGTCTTAAAATTGACAGAAATGGGGCAAGGGTTTTTAAAATCGCCAAACTAATGGAGCGGACGTCTTAAAATCTCAAAAGCAATGGGCTAAACATGAGGGAGAAAGGGGTCCAGAAAAAAATCCTCCAGGTGGAAATCTCCCCTTAAAGGAAAGATAAATATATTATGGAGGGTGGGTAAGAAAGGGAGAGAAGAACGGGTCTATGGAGTAAATACTAGCGAAAATGTGATAAAGAAAGACGAGGAAGCAGGAAAAAAGTTATTGTGTGAGTAGAAGCAAAAAGGTAAGAGGAGGATAAATACAACTAAAATATTTGTAATGAAAAGGTGGGAAAATAAATAAGAAACGGAGACAAAATACTGTCTATGAGGAAACATACAAGAAAAACAAACAAATACTATATAGTAGTAACAGAATGAAAGATGATGAAGGGAAAACAGAGTGCGTTCAGAAGGATAAATGCAAGACATAATACTAAAGATGGGTAGCAAGCAAGATAAAAGACATTGCTGCATGGAGGGGAGGTGAGGTGGGATAAATATAACAAAATATATATAAGATTGAAAATAGTATGGAATACAATGAAAGGAGAGAAGACTACATCCAGCGAAGATAAACACAAAATATATTAAAGATGAAATGAGGAAGCAGTATATAAAGGAGAATTAGTTGCGGGGGTGAGAGAGGTAAAGGGGGGGAGGGGGGGGGGGATATATACAAGGAACATTTATACAGATCATTGAGAAACAAGAACAAAATGGAGAGAGTAGAAAGACTGAGAGGTTGGATGAAAGACAGAAGTGATGACTGGAGAAGTGGATGCACAAAATATTAGAAAACGTAAAGAAGTGTATGCAATGAAGGTAAATACAAGGGGAAGACAAGCTAAACTGGCTTAAAGCTACAACAGGGCAAACAGAGAAGATCTATAAGGGTCAATACAAAATATAATAAAATACAACAATATGACAAGGCAGGATAAAAATAGCATTGTTATCGGGAGAGATAGAATAGGTAGAAAACAATTGAAAAGGAGAATGAACAGAGCGTGGAAGATTGGAAAGGGAGAGCACAGTGTATCAAACAAAGAAAGCTAAAAAAAAAAAAAAAATAAAGAGATATGAGAAAGTTGGACACTATAGCGTTTGTTGTGGAGGAGAGGTAGAGAGGAAGAAGGAAGCTATACACAAGGAAACAGTCAATTAAAAGGTAGGGAAATATATAAAAAATAGGGAAAATGGGCTATGAGAATAAACATAAGAGAGACATAATAAAGAGAGATGTGAAAGTAGGGTAAAAGAGAGTTTGTTGGAGGTGCAGGAGAGGTATACAATAATATATAAACATGAATAGAAAAATTAAAACACTGGAAAACATGAAAGAGAGAAAAGAGTAATCCAGCCAGAGGAGCTACAAAACAAAATTGTAGCAAAGAGAGAGATGAGGGAACAGGCTAAAGCAGAGTTTGTTATGGGGGTTGGTAGGTAGAAGAGAGGTAGAAGGAAGATAAACATATAAATATATATATACACAAATTGATGACACAAAACGAAACTAGGCAAGCAAGTGAGAGAGGGGAAGTCTATGATGGTAAATACAGGAGAAAAAAAAAGTAAAAAGAGAGATGAGGAAGCGGGATAAAAGAGAGTTTGTTGTGGGTCGGGGAAGGAGAGGTGCGTGAGAGAGCGTCGTAAGGCCCAGGTGACCACTCATAACAACAGACAATGGTTATGGCCCCGGCGCTCTGTTAACCATTGAGTGAGAGCAATGGTTGGCACTCCTTTCAAATTGATTTTTACGATGGACCAGTTGTGTGAGTGTGTGTGTGTGTGTGTGAGTGTCTGGCCTTTGGTTGGTGGTGGCGGCGTGATGGGGAGAGAGAGAGAGGAAGGTGATGGAGAGAAAGAGGATGGTGGTGGAGAGAGGGGGGAAAAGGATGGTGGTGGAGAGAGGGGGGAAAAGGATGGTGGTGGAGAGAGGGGGGCAGAGGATGGTGGTGGAGAGAGGGGGGAAGAGGATGATGGTAGAATGATGGAGAGAGAGAGGATGGTGTTGAAGATACAGAGGAAAAGAGGTGATGGAGAGAGGAAGGATGTAGGTAAAGGGATGGAGGGAAGAAATGGGGAGCTGCAAAAAGGACGAAGATAATAGAAAGAGAAAAATGTAGGGGGATGGAAGGGGGGAGCAATAATGTGATGATCGAACAAGGCAATGGAGGAAGGAGGAATATGATGGAAGATGGGAGGAGGGAGAATATGGAAGGAGGAACGAAAACAATTATGGAGGGAGGAAAATATAATGGATGTACAAAGAAGGATATGGAGGGAGGAGAGAAGAGAGAAATATGGTGGAGGGAGGAGGATGGTGGTGGAGTAGAATACAATGTTTCTCAACTTCGTTCTTTACAATGAATTTCCTATATAGTAGAGAGACCAGGAAGGTAGTGGAGGGACTAGGAAGGTGGTGGAGGGATTAGAAATGTGGTGAAGGGAGGAGGAAGGTGGTGAAGGGATGAGGAAGGTGGGGAAGGAAGAGGAAGGTGGTGAAGGGATAAGGAAGGTGGAGCGAAGAGGAAGGTGGAGGAGGGAAGAGGAAGGTGGTGGAGGGAAGAGGAAGGTGTGGGAGGGAAGAGGAAGGTGGTGGAGGGAAGAGGAAGGTGGTGGAGGGAAGAGGAAGGTGTGGGAGGGAAAAGGAAGATGGAGGGAGGAGGAAGGTGATGAAGGGAGGAAGGTGGTGGAGGGAGAAGGAAGGTGGTGGAGGGAGGAGGAAGGTGATGGAGGGAGTACAAAGGAGTACAAAGGAAATCAAGCAACAACAGATCCAGTGACCCTTGTAGGTTGCTTGTCCTCCAAAACACTGAGGATCAAGTGTCCAAACAGTGGTTTAGAGTGGGTAAGGGAACATTGGAAAGGGAATTACTGCCCTGGAACTAATGTCCGTGGCAGGATTAGGAAGTTAGTAGGGGACAGATGGGTTAGTAACTGAGGGGGGGATAAAATAAAGTTATTCATTTACAAACGCAGTCAGTCGCGGGTTTGATGCGAGATATTTGTCTAGGCGGAGTTTAAATGAATCAACGGTGATGCAGTCTATAACGTTTCGGGGAAGCCCATTCCACAAGTTGACAACTCGATTGAAGAAGAAATTCTTAGATTCGTGCGAGTTAAAAGATTTACCAATAATTTTGCAACCGTTTCCCCGCGTGTAATTAGATTGGTCGATAGTGAAGTACTTACTACAGTTCATATTGTCGATGCCTTTGATGATTTTGAACACTTGAATTAAGTCGCCTCTTAATCTGCGCTGGGTTAAAGGAAATAGATTTAATTCTCTAAGACGCTCTTCGTATGGTTTGTTCTTTAGGCTAGGTATCATTTTGGTAACTCTACGTTGAACTCGTTCTAGCTTGTTTATATCTTTTTGGTAATAAGGGCACCAGGATTGAACGCAGTATTCCAGAAGAGGGCGGACTAAGGAATTGTAAAGGGTTAGGATAACTTCTTTGGATTTATGCTCAAATGACCTGCCTATAAAGCCAATTATTTTGTTTGCCTTCTTAACAACTTCTGAACATTGTTGACTCGGTTTTAGGTTACTCGATATTGTTACTCCCAGATCGGTTTCTCTGTTTACATTCTTAAGCTGAGTGCCATTCATCGAATAGTTTGCTTTCTCATTTAGGTATCCGATATGTAGTACTTTACATTTATCCGCATTGAAACTCATTTGCCAAATTTGGGCCCAACATGACAATTTATCTAGATTGTGTTGCATATCGTCAACTTGTTCTTTCGAGAGTACGCTATTTGCAATTTTTGTATCGTCAGCAAATTTTGAGATTGTACAGGTGAGACCCTCATCTATGTCGTTGATGTAAATTAGAAAGAGAATTGGTCCTAGTACCGATCCCTGGGGTACCCCGCTACTTACATTGGTCCATTTAGATGCCTTACCGTTTATGACTACTCTTTGCTTTCTGTCGCTGAGCCAATTTTCTATCCATTTCAACACACCGTCTTGTATTCCATGCGCTTTTAGTTTTAGCAGTAAACGTTTGTGGGGAACTTTGTCAAAGGCCTTTTGAAAATCAAGGTATATAATATCTACAGCTTTACTCTCATCGTAGAGGTTGAGGATATCGTGGAAGAAGTCTAAGAGGTTTGTTAAACAGGAACGTTTTTTTTACGAAAGCCGTGTTGAGTATCTTTAAGTATGTTATTTTCCTCTAAGTGATTTACGAGTCTGTCTCGTATGACAGTTTCTAGCATTTTACATACAACTGAGGTTAAGCTAATTGGACGATAGTTACTGGATAGGGATTTGCTGCCTTTTTTGAATATCGGTGTTACGTTGGCTAGCTTCCACTGATCGGGCATAGTTCCAGACTGCAAGGATTTATTGAATAGTAATGTCAGTGGTTTAGAGAGCTCATCCTTAGCTTCCTTTAGAACTCTAGGCGAGATTGTATCAGGTCCAGGCGTTTTATTTACCTTGAGTTTATCTAAACAATTCAATACTTCTCTCTCTGTAACGGTGATATTGCTTAAAACATCTGAATTATCAATCTGAATCGGCGATGGTGTAGGGATATCACTGAGGTCTTCTGTTGTAAAAACTGATGCAAAGAAGGTATTGAGGGCATTACTCATTTGTTCTTCATCTTTGGTGTATTCTCCATTTTCATCGACTAACGGTCCAACAGTTGGGAGGAGGAAGGTGGTGAAGGGAGGAGGAAGGTGATGGAGGGAGGAGGAAGGTGGTGAAGGGAGGAGGAAGGTGGTGGAGAGAGGAGTAAGGTGGTGGAGGGAAGAGGAAGGTGATGGAGGAAAGAGGAAGGTGGTGGAGAGAGGAGTAAGGTGTTGGAGGGAAGAGGAAGGTGGTGGAGGGAGGAGGAAGGTGATGGAGGGAAGAGGAAGGTGGTGGATGGAGAAGGAAGGTATATATGTACAGTATATATATATATATATATATATATATATATATATATATATATATATATACTGTATATATATATACTTTACCTAGAGTTATAAAGGAAGCTAAATGTAAGCTCTACAGTTGTTTTGCCTAGTAACTATATCGTCCATTTAACTTAACCTCAGTTATCTGTAATATGCTAGATACACTCATAAGAGGCAGACTAGTAAATCAATTAGAAAAGGAAAACAACCTGCATAAAGCTACTCAACATGGCTCCTGTACCAAACATTCCTGTTTTGACGAGCCACTTAGACTTCTTCCAAGATATCCTTAACCTATATGATGAGAGTAAGATATTATATACCTAGATTTTCAAAATGCCTTTGACAGAGAACCCGACAAACGTTTATTGATAAAATTAATTGGGCATGGAATACAAGGCAGAGTGTTGAGATGGATAAATAATTCTCATTGAAAGAAAGCAAACTGTAGTCATTAATTGTAAAGCATCGAAATAGACCACTGTAACTAACAGAGTACCCTGGGGATCGTTACTAGGGCCAGTTGTCTTCCTAGTTTACATAAACAACATAGATGAGAGCCTAATCTGTACAATCTCTGAGATTGGAGACGATTGGAGATCTGATTGGAGACGATACAAACATTTCAAGTGCAGTACTCTCAAATGAACATGCAGAAGATATGCAAAATAACCTAGATAAGATGTCATGTTGGCCTCAAATTTGCAACTGAGTTGTAATGCGTATAAATGTAAAGTACTCCATATCAGGACCCGAAATGAGAAAGAAAACTATTCAATGAATGACACTCAGTTTAAGAGTGTAGACAGAGACACAGATTTGGGAGTAACAAATCGAGCAACTTAAAACTCAGTCAACAATGTACAGTAGTTGTTAAGAAGGCAAACACAATATATGGCTTTATAGGCAGATCATTGAGCATAAATTCAAAGATGCAAACCTAACTCTTTACAATTCCTTAGTCCGTCCTCTTTGGGAATATTGCGTTTAATCCTGGTGCCCCTACTCCCAAAAATATATTGATAAACTTGAACGAGTTCAACGTAGAGTTACCAAAATGATAATATCTAAAAAACAAACTATACGAAGAGCGTCTTAGAAAATTACTATATTTCCTTTAACTCATCGCAGAGTAAGTGGTGACCTAATTCAAGTGTTCAGAATCATGAAAGGCATCGACAACATGAACTGTAATAAGAACTTTGCGATCAACCATTCGAATTACAAACGGAGAAATGGTTGCAAAATCATTGGCAAATCTTTTAACTCACACCAAGCTAAGAATTTTGTTTTCAATAGAGTTATGAACTTGTGGATTGGGCTTCCTCTAGATGTTATTGCCTGCAGCACCGTTGATTCCTTTAAACATCACCAATACAAACACCTTGCCTTAAACCCGAGACTGACTGCATATGTAAAATAATAACTTTTCTCTTTTTTCCTCGGATACATCGAGGATCACTACATGTATAAATAATTAACTACGATATTACTCACTTTGCCGCAGATACGAGGTGAACGATCACTTACAGCTGTGATATGTTATTAAGGGGGCCCACCTTGCTTTTTTTTTCTTTCTCTCCAGCTCTCTTTGGCTTGTATCCATTCGACTCCATTCAGCATACTGGTTTAAGACTTTTACCCCCATCCAGGTGTCAATATTTGCATGGCGAGCGGTAGCCATATATGTATTTTTGTTTTGACAGCAAATTAATTTGTACATTTTTCGATAGAAAAATGTCTCCGGCGAAGCCAGATTTCTCCATACAATGCTGGCTCGCTATCGCTCGTCAGGAAGAAATCGACACCTGGATGGGGATAAACGTCTTAAAACAGTTGGCTGAATGGGGCCGAATGGATACAAGCCAGAGAAAGAGAGAAAAGGAAACAAAGATAAAAAAAAGCAGGTGATCCCCCTTAACCTAAATTGTCCCCAACTAACATCTCCTAACCCTGCCAGGGACAATAGTCTTAGGGCTATACTTTCCTTTCCAATTATCCTTTACCCACTCTCAGCCACTTTTGAAACATTTTGAGCAGCAATAATTTAGAGAGCAAGCACAATCGATCGGTGGCTAGACCTGTTGTCACTTGACTTCCTTTGTACTCCTTAGTACTTTTTACTTATTGTTTTGTATTCATTTAAAAATGATGATACATTTGTATATTGTACTCTCTCTCTCTCTCTCTCTCTCTCTCTCTCTCTCTCTCTCTCTCTCTCTCTCTCTCTCTCTCTCTCTCACCATGCTTCCTGTCATCACCGCCAGTTTAGAGGAGCGACTCCCATCACAGCCTAGAGTGATGGGCGCTGAGGGGAGACGCAGGAGAGAAAGAGAGAAAGAGAGAGAGAGAGAGAGAGAGAGAGAGAGAGAGAGAGAGAGAGAGAGAGAGAGAGAGAGTGAGAGAGACCCCCATGAAATATCATATTTGTTTTATTGTAGATTTGACATACATAGTAAGTACAACAACAAAAAACATACATTTTCTAGATAGATGAGTCCATCAGACCAGGTAATGATCAACGAACCAAATAGAAGAAACAAATGAGGCATTGGATATGTTTAACAAAATAGTGGATGAGATATATGGATAGGCGGATGAAGTATATGAAACGGTGCACGTAATGGATGAGAAAGGGAAAGTTTAGATAATACGATAAACCGTATTTTAGCAGAATACGTTATTCGAGCAGAATAATTGTCCGAATAATTACGACATATTGTAAACTATAACAATCACATATGGTGGCGTGTTACAAGCTGTACAGTATCTTATGCTTGTACAGCCTATCATCTTGACTACGGTATTACATGCATATCAAGTTAACTTAACCATTGAAGTTGTTTTGCAATATCCTATTTCCCTACTAGTTAGATGCCTTAAGTTTTCTAGAGTTACAACTAATTAATTCTTAGTCTCCTGAATCTCAGATATATATGTCGTTTAACTAACAACTCACTTTAATGGAAAAATTATTGCCACATGACGGAAAAACGTTATTTATAGTGATGCCGTTGTAAAGGCTTATCCTTCAATACCTTTGGCCTACATGACACGACAAGTTTCGACTCTCTCTGGAGTCCTCTTCAGGTCACACCTGAAGAGGACTCCAGAGAGAGTCGAAATTTGTGTGGCATAACAATAATAACATTTCTCCAGTCATGTGGGTATAATTTTTGTATTCAAGTATTCACGACACTGTGAATTTATCTTCCCAACTCACTATAAGGTTTCCTTACAATTACCTTCCTGTCTTATTAAAAATCGAGGGTTTAGAATATATTTTACCAACAACTCACACTACTTATAAATAATCTTCCTTTCTTATCGTATTACACCTTTGATATCTACAACTCTCAACGAGGCTGCTGCCGGACAGCCGAAGTTTCAAAAGGTGTCCACAAGGTGCCACTAGTAGCACCCCACTCTCCTTTCCTTCCCATCTCTTCAGATTCTCACCCAATTATCCGGATTACAAACACTGTCTTTCTTCTGCTTGCACCAACAGAAGTCCATTTTAGTTCAAAATGTACTCAATTATAACATCTCTTCTTATTAGTGTTCCTCATCTCTCTCTACGTCAAACATAATATTCCTAATCTCAACCCAATGCTGAACACAGATTTTTAAGTCTTCCTTGGTCCCCTACTACAATCCTCTCACACTCACATGCTTTCCCACCATCCCTTACCCATTATTTCCTGAGTTTTCACTTCACCCCCCCCCCCTCTTACCTCTACATACTTCCTTGTCAACCCTCCAAACCTTTCCCGCCTCATCCCAAATTTTTCCTCAATTTGTCGAGCCTCCCCCTCTGCTTCCTACCTACTCTTACCAACAGATTCTTTTGTATACAGATGATCTATATTTGTTTTTATAATAACTCCTCCATACTCGCCAGAGAAGTTCTGTAAATCTCCGTGATCTTTTATGGGGAAGTAGCATTAGTGCAATTGAATATCGAGTGTGGTTAGTTATGCAGTCTTTATTTGATCTCATCAGTTAGATACTTTTGACAAACGATACCCGTAATTACTGTATATTAGTTTTACTTTCATATAGAATATCAGGGGGAGGAATAGAACATATGTAGGACACTGTACATAGAAGAAGCTTCACTATTGCCATTTGATATCGTGACTATTAGTTCTATGTTTCATGTTATCAGCATTTTTTATCAAAACTGTCTAAAAGAACATAATTAAGATTATATTTTGGTTACAGTAACTCGATGTTTGTTTGTCTTAAAAACCTATGTATTAACCTCGGAGATAGGTTTCTTAATAACCTGTAACTTGTTTGATGTTTTGAAATGTTCTAGTTTAGCTTTAATACTGTAGCTGCATCATAATATTGGTATGCTTGATTGTTGTAGCTTCTGACGTTACAAGGGGTATTTTCTTCGGGGATTAGTACTGTAGATCTGGAAATTCTGATTATATTTGAGTTATCTTGAAGACCAGACCAGATGGCTGGAGTAAAGTAGGCAAGAAGAGCAATTGGACAGAGGAAGAACAAGCGGAGAAGTGAGAAGTACAGTAGAAGACTGAATATCTCGGGCTCAACCAAGTTGCTTCATGAAGGACAAAAAGATATGACTTATATACGGATCTACTGAGGAACCACCTCCTCCACGAGCAACACTTCATTTTCTACCAGCACCATTTTCATAAATTAGCATCTCTACAGAGTGCCCATAATTGTTTTTTCAAGTTCATCCTTCAAACTACCCCCATTTTCTTCCATCTCCCCTTTGTTAAAAGTCCTTCTTATTAACTGGAATGGAGAGAAGGGCGTGAGTTATTGGTAGTTATCTGTAGATGTTATAGTTACCTCTGCTGTTCCTTATTCTTAATTCTGAAATATCCTTCCCAAGAAGAAAATCACCCAATATCTAACTTTTTTGTCATCGACAAATGATCCGACGTGCTAGCAAAATTGTCTTGAGGTTCTGGTGGTATTATAAAATCTAGAAGTTGTAATCAGACATAGTTCCGAAATGAAAGCTGATCTTATGATCTAGTAAGTGCACTTTTTATTTATTTATTTATGTTTTATTTTGATTTATTTTTGGTGGGAGGACATCCATTTTGTTCAGGTACTCACGCTCTTTCTGCCTTGTTGCTCATTCGTCAACATACTTCCGTCATTTAGAGTGCAGATTATATGAGTGACTTGCCCATTTTTTTTTCTGTCCATATCCATTCTTTAATTTGTATCAAATTCTCACGCGTTTTCAACCAATTTTATTATTCTCCAGAATTCTTGTATCTCTCGTCCTCACACCCCTCTCATTGATCTCCAGGACGGTCTTCGCGGCCTGGGGTCTCAGATAACCACTCACTAACTTCAAATATCACAAACCTTCATTCTTGGGTCCTTCCATCCCTTTTACCTTCGTGGGTCCCTCCTTATTCGTCTTCTCCCATTCTGTTGCTACGCCATCTACCTTTCTCTCATCATTCTTGCTACTTCATCGCTTTTTTTTTCCTCGCATTCAATTTCTGCCACTTCACTTTTCTCACAGCATTCAATAGCTTCCATAATGTCTACTCTACCTGTGCCATTTTTGCCTTGTTTCTTATTCGTTTAGTTTACATTCTTTATTTTCTTTAACTTATATAATTATTATATTCCTTCATTCTCTCTACCTTCTTCCTTAATTACACTTTAATAGTTGTATGTTCAAATGAAACAAAACAATATACACAGAGGAATGCTTTAATCGTTTATGTGAGTTATTTGAACATGTAAAGGAGTGAAACACTATATATGTATCTGATTTACATTACAATTTAACACAGTTTTTCCATTTTATATTAGACTTTTATTATACTCTTTTAGTTTACTGATCTCTGTATCCACCTTTGCCACCCATATTTGTCTCACGAGTTTTCCTTTAATTTTTTCACCCAATCTCTTTTCCTTTCTTCACCTCTCCTCTCTTTCTCTTTATTTATGTTTTTTTCTAATCATCTTTCTTTTGATTTTGTCTCACTTTCATGTTCCATATTATCATTACTCCTTAGCTATTGTTTGTCATAGTGTTCCTACTATATCGAATTTCCACTATTCCCCCCCCCCCCTCTCTCTCTCTCTCTCTCTCTCTCTCTCTCTCTCTCTCTCTCTCTCTCTCTCTCTCTCTCTCTCTCTCTCTCTCTCTCTCAGACACTATACAAGTTTATTTCTTGGAATGTTATCTCAAGCATCTGTATTGTCTGTATTGATGTTATGTTTAGTAAAATAGGTTCATATTGCACATGGCTAAGACATTGACTTAATGTGCCCAATTGAAACTGAACTTTGTTATCACAATATTGATGTAATGATTAATGAAACAAGCCCATAATGCACATGGTCAAGATATAGAGATTGTGTACCCATTGTAACTGAACTGTTGTACTACAAACAATTATTGTATCGAAATATATAATTGTCTGACGCATCCCCTCTGTGGGGCGGTAAATAAAGGTTATCCATTAAGTCAAGTATACTCCCCTCTCCTCCTCCCCCCTCATCCCCCTACCCCCATCAATAACCACCCTTCACACGTTCGCCTCAAATTCCGTGGTCCTAACAGCCTCTCACACGCCTGGTCTTCGTCACCGCTGCTTCAGATGTCGCGCGCCAGACAAGAGACGTTTGTAAGGTGGAGTCCTATACTAGTAATGGGATCATCCCCGATAATTGGATGATAGGTAAACATCTGGACCAACAAACAAGATATGTATAGTCGGCACATAATTAAAACAAATAAAGAGGTTGAAGGGAACTACGAACAGTTTAATGCAACTTATGACAATTTTGTTTTTTGTTTTTTTATAAATATGCCAGAACAATATATGTTGATATCTACATAGTTCTCCTCGCAACTTCTTGCTTACAATGTTCAAACTTATTACAGTACTTTTATTATATTTTATCTATTTCTAATTATTATTTGTTTTTCTAACACTTCTTACAAATATGGTGTCCTTCATTATTCTTGTTCAAGTCCTGAGGATGCAGACTGTCAGCAACACGGGTTAGTGAGCAGTAAATATCAATCCTTATGCATCAAAATACCGCACAGTTTGCCACAATTTGTTATCTCATAGAATATTTGTTGTCATATATTGCATAGCTATTCTATGTATGATATTTATAACTACAATTAATGCAGCTTTAGCCCAATCTGTGTCTGTGTCTGGCATTGGAATATTCATATAAACAAAAAACATAAAGATGAACTTGGTAACCAATGTACTCTGGCCAACTATATAATTATGTACAGAAACTAAAGCTATGAATATTTTGTGAGGAGTATGTATAGTCCAAATCACCCACCTCGCTCCCCTTCCCGTTCCACCACCCTAGTCTTTAAGAATGTCACTAAAATCCACCTCCATCTTCTCTGCTTCCCCTCACCTCCTCCCCTCTCTCTCTCCTCCCTCTTGGCTCAGGATTGTACTCTTATGTATAGGTTGCCTTACTTCCCAAACACATTCTCTCTCTCCCTTATTCCCCTCGCCATTCTAGTGTAGGTATATTCGTACTGATATCACAGGGAGAATGAAGTAACTTATTTGTACGGTAGGTATATGGGAATGTAGTCAGTAAGTGTAAAAACTACAATATATGCTTCAAGGATCTATTTCAGTATTTTGTCCTAATACATTTACATGCATATTTATTGGAGCCTATGTTTCTAATTAAAGCCATATATAAATGGTATAGTGAAAAGTGGGAATTGCACACGATAGGCTGTGACATGTAAAAGTGTTTATCTTCGCGTTTTAGTTCCTTGGAGCCTGTGATGAGTGAGATACCTGACACAGAGGTGACCTCATAATCAAGCTGAGACGCCTGCACAAACTATGGTACCAAACGTCAATTGAGTTGATGACCTCTGACCTAGCTCTAGGAACGAATATATGCCTGCAGAGTCAATACATGTATTGATGCCCTACCGTAGAACGTTTTGCCAGTAATAATACTTAGAAATATTCATGTTCTTTCTGCAGTTTAATTATTAATTGACCTTGTTAGCATCCTTGCCATCCTCCTTCATTGCGTGTCACATTTTATATTTCCTCACTTTCCATTTCATTAGCATGTACAGTCAAGAGCATATATGATGACACACTTATATGAATTAGTATTGAACACAAACAAGAAAATACAATTTTCATTAAAGGCCAGATACTTCAGAACCTGGGTTAAGGGGAGATATGTCTCTGTTTTAGACCCCCTTTTTCCTCTGTTTAATCCCAATATGTTCTGAGATTATAGGACGTTCGCTCTATTCGTTTGGCGATTCTAAGACCTTTCACCCAATTTCGTTGTCAATTTTAGGACCTTTCGTGCTATTCAGGTGTCAATGTTTTTCCTGGCGAGCGAGAGCGAGCCTGTAATATTAGGAGGAACGGCCGAATATTTGTCTACCGAAAAATGTACAAATCTATCATAAAGGGGGGTTAGGGGTCTATTTTTTAAGCTTGATGGAGGTCTAGGAAGAAACTAAAACAAAACAAAAAATATATATACTGTATATATATATATATATATATATATATATATATATATATATATATATATATATATATATACATAAAAATGGCCAACATATACATTATACACCCTATCCCCTTAAACAGGTTCAGTTATTCGAATTAGTGTAACCTTACGACTGCACATTCCCATTTAATCTCCCCCACCCAGATGTTGATGTACCTCGTCTCAGCATTAATCATTTATGTTTCATGTATAATCTCAACATTGATGTTTGTATCTACTACGTACCACAATCTTCTACTCTACTCTGACAACTCTTAATTTTTCCAGATACCCCTATTTACTAGTTTTCCGATCGTCTCCCTTTTCTTCATTTCCCTCCTGCCAGTGTTGGTTCTCTCCTTCATAGCCCATAGCTTCTTCGTATTCCATTATACTCTTCTTTCATCGCTGGATCTCCCCACCTCGGTTCTCATTAAACTCCTACTCCCCTATCTCGCAGGCCACAGCTTTTACTAGATTCCCTCTCTCCATTTTCTTTCCTCTCAGCGTGTTGTATTTGCATTACTTTACACACAACTGCATATAGCTGATCACTTCAATAAAGTTCCTGTTCTCCAAATTATTACTGCATTTCTTTGATGTATGCCTGTTTGTTATACTGTATTTCCATCCTTGTAGATATTTTTCTCTTCTTGTCTTCCATTTGTCTCCCATTGTCACCAAGATATCCTCCTTTCATTCTCCATTCGTATACATCTCATCTACATACCGTTCTATTTCTCCTTTCTTGTTTATTCTATTTTCCTTCCCATTGTTCCCTGATTTATTTTGCTTTACGGACAATATTGTTTTCTTTCTTAACTATTCACCCTTGTTCCCCGAATATCACTTTCATCTTTGTATTGATTTGTTTTCCTCCGTAATAGATAGTTGTATTTTATAACCTTCTGTTTTCCCTTGCTCTCTTTTCTTCAATCGTTTGCCCATAATGTTCCTCATCATCTAATCTCTACCTCAATAATTTCCCATCTTCCCTTTGGTGTACTTCTTTCTTCCTCTTTTATGAGCTCCTCAGTCTATTCCTCGGTCTCACCCATTCTTCCCTCTTTATTCGGTCTTTCTCCATCCCCCTCGTCTTCCCATGGCCTCTATCCATCATTTTACCTCGGTCTCTGTACATCTATCTTTTCTTCCCTCAGTCTCTTCCACATCCTACTCTTATTCATGGTCTCTACCCATCCTCCCCCCCCCCCTCTCTCTCTCTCTCTCTCTCTCTCTCTCTCTCTCTCTCTCTCTCTCTCTCTCACTCCTCTCTCTCTCTCTCACACTCACTCACTCACTCACTCACTCACTCACTCACTCACTCACTCACTCACTCACTCACTCACTCACTCACTCTCTCTCTCTCCTCATCCCCCCCTCCAGCACTTCTCATCCCATCTTTAAAACTGTTTCGCCGCCCATGAAATCGCCCTCCCTCTCCTCGAACTTATTGCAATTAAATTCTCTTTTGTCTTCCCTTTCACGCCGGAAAATGCCTCTACCGTCTCGCTGAAGGCCGCCACAGGTTCCTCTTTCCTAACTTGGGATTATATGAAGCCATATAATATTTTATTTCATCCACCTCCTCGAGTAGAAAACATCCTATTTGTGTACTGCTTGATTTATATTGTTGTTGTATGTTTTAATTCCTTAAACCAGATGTTATGAAATTAGTTGTATTCAAAGAACGCAAAGAACTTAAATTAATTTAAGAATCGTAACATTTTCCAGCCAGAGAATCTCACGTAGCAAGTTCTGTCTATAGCCAGGCTATTCCCTCCAGACTAGGACTTGAGGAACTTCTTTACAGGCCATATTTCCCTGCCAGCTCGAGACTGGAGGAAGGAAGCCCCAAAGTCGTGCCATTTGACTCCTGGTGTACAGGGGAGGCACTATTCCAAGGAGTGGCAGCGGGCTTAAGGGGGGTCATCGGCTTTTCTTATCTTTCTCTCCTTTTCTCTCTTTCCCTGGCTTGTATCCATTCGGACCCATTCAGCCAACTGTTTTAAGACGTTTATCCCCATCCAGGTGTCGATTTCTTCCTGGCGAGCGATAGCAAGCCAGCATTGTATGGAGAAATCCGGCTTCGCCGGAAATTTTTTTTTATCGAAAAATTTACAAATTTAGCTTGCTGTCAAAACAAAAAATATATATGCTGGCTCGCTACCGCTCGCCAAGAAAATATTGACGCCTGATAGGGGTAAACGTCTTAAAATAGTAGGCTGAATGGGGCCGAATGGATACAAGCCAAAGAGAGAGGGAGAGAAAGAGAAAACAAGCGAGGTGTGCTCCCTTAAGAGGGCCATTACCGAGGTGTACCAGCGGGGTGCCACAAGACCGCGGCACCTTAACCCGAGGTGACACGCTACTCAGGGGAAGGTTTATTGTGTATAGCACCTCGACTCACTCATGTGCTCTTATTCTCTCCCAGGGATGTGCTCCTTCACATCATAACACATTTTACTTCCACTGTTATTATTGAAAATGTAGATAACTGTCGTGTACTTTCATAACATATTTTATTTCTATTACCAGATCTTAGTTTGTGATTATTATAATTGTGTTAGTATATATTTTTGCCGAATATTTCGTTTTAAACATGTGATATTATTATTATTATTATTATGATATGAGATGCCGAAGTCTCCAACCAGGGTGCAGAAACACCATCAAGATGAATCCACACAAAACACCCGGAGGCACTGGAGAGAGACTACGGCAACTTAGGAAAAAATAAAAACATATACTGTATACTGTACTGTACATTACACATATTAAACACAGATAACATATTATGCAGTGGAGGATATCAAGTATAAATATAATACAATAAAATAGAATAAAATAAGTTTTTATTCTAATAGACTTGACCCTTTTATGCGATCAATTTACCAGTTCTAAGCCAAAATAGCAAATACAAATATTGCCAATTAATTGAATCCAGCAGTTACTACACCTTTCCTGGCAAACGGAGAGAAAATCATCTTGAAATGTAAAACACGCTTAATTTGGTGAAAGAAAAAATACATAAAAACATGTTTTATTTGATGTTTGTGAATTACTACACCTATCATTTGACATACAAATTTAATGAAATCGGAAACTGCTAAAATAACAACACTTCGTTTTTGCTGCAACAGAAACATTCTGCATATAACATTTTATCACTATATGCCGCATCGATATCACTATAGGTACACCATTCTTTAGCCATAGGAAAATTATGTCTAACGCAATAGAATATCAGCTCTCCAGATTTAAGCTTTCAACCAACACTACTACTAACAGTCACATCTCCTCGGTCATCATAATACTGTTCCTTATTATACCAATGATATAGTTTCACAGCCACAATCATAACATCACTGTATCTTTCACAATCACTATAGCTCATACACATTTTCACAGTAGCTATGTGACTACCACGGCACCATATATTGACTACCACGGCACCATATATTGACTACCACGGCACCATATATTGACTACCACGGCACCATATATTGACCACCACGGCACCATATATTGACTACCACGGCACCATATTGACTACCACGGCACCATATATTGACTACCACGGCACCATATATTGACTACCACGGCACCATATATTGACTACCACGGCACCATATATTGACTACCACGGCACCATATATTTTTATCACGAAAAAGCTGGGAATTCTTTGTTTCCCTTGTATAGTCATGGAGACAGTTTTACTACAGCAATACACAGCTTCATAATCATCAATTATTCTCATACTGACACCATTATATTGAGTATTATTCATTAAACTATCACACTGCTTAGAACCACTCAACAATCACATCCCGGCCATGTATATGCCATTATATTTCGCTCAAGCAGAAGAAAACAAGTTTCTGTGACATAACAACCGTCACAATATAACTACACTATTAGCAATATATTGTTTCAGCTCGTTTTATTCTCACGGTAAGCGTAGAAAAAAAGAGATGAACATACAGTATATACCTTTATATATATATATATATATATATACCGTATACTGTATATACCTGTACATTATACAGTATATATATATATATATATATATATATATATATATATATATATACAAGAGAGAGAGAGAGAGAGAGAGAGAGTGAGAGAGAGAGAGAGAGAGAGAGAGAGAGAGAGAGAGAGAGAGAGAGAGAGAGAGAGAGAGAGAGAGAGAGAGAGAGAGAGAGAGAGAGAGAGAGAACCAGTACTACACTAGTAGACACTAAACACAATGATGTATTTCATGTACCCTCACTGTAGATCTCATAAAAAGGCAGTCAAATAATTATCATTGCATCAATATGATCGTAATCTTATACTACACCAAAGTGATACATAATATGTAAACACTCGTAATATCGAACCTAGCACACATCGTAATAAATTACACAGTAAAATAAGCAAATTAGTGAAGAATTATGGTAATGATGTTAATGATGATGGTGATGATTATATATACAGTATATATATATATATTATTAATAATCTTACTCACGTATCAGTAATCTAATACTTACATAACTATGCAGTATTCCTCAGATATTCACCTTCCACTATCACTCTCAATTGGCACTCCTTCTCTAGTGCGTAATTTAGAGGCTAACATATATAAACCTGAAACCTAGTGCGGTATTCTTAAGGGGAGGCAGACCGTTTGTTTTGTCTATTAATTGATTTATTCATATATTTTTTTAGTTTCCTCCCTAGACCTCCATCAAGCTTAGAAAAACACCCCATAGACCCCCCTTCAAGATAAATCTGTAAATTTTTCGGTAGAAAAATGTTCCGGCCGAAGGCCGGTTCCTCTTAAAATTGCAGGCTCGCTATCGCTCGCCAGGAAATAATCGACACCTAAATGGCACGAAAGGTCTTAACATTGACAACGAAATGGGGCAAAAGGTGTTAAAATCGCCAAACTAATGGGCGTATAATCTCAAAACTAGTGGGGCTAAACATGAGGGAGGAAGGGGTCCAGAAAAACGGTCTTCCTCCCCTTAAGCTGTTGTTTGATATATTGCCTGTACTCCACGTCCAGCGGCTACGATATCACTCTTGTGTTACTATTTAGCTTTGAAGGAGATTTTGATATAACTCTATTTCGAATTAATACATTGATAAGAATGATATGATTATATATAAGTGAATTAACTTATACTGTCACTAATTATATTTCTATCCATGTATTTTTGTCAAATATGTATGAAGGAGACAAAAGGCAGGTTGCATGTAACAAGTGTCTCCCCCAAAGTCATAAAAATGACAGAGAGACGAATTCAAAGGACATTGTGGTCAAAATGCCTGGAAACACGATGTTTAAAGCAGTTTAAGTCATAGGAAGAGTGGAAAGATTGATTGAGGGAGAGCGTTCCAGAGTTCACTTGTTGAGTAGAAGACAGACTGAGAAACTTTGCTAATTCTAGGATTGAAGAGCTGGACAGAATAAGAGTGGGACTGTGATGAAAGGCGGGTGTCTCGCACTCTCCGCAAGGGAGGGGGTACGCACAGAGAGAGCTCTAAAAGAACACTGATTGAAGATAGAAGAGTGAAGGAGATGCAATATGGCGGCGTGTAGACATATATTGTAGGGAATTAGCAGGAGGAAGTGAGTTGGTGAGGCAAAATGTGTTTGTCTCTACTCTTTCGATAAGTGCGGTATATACCTGTATAATTGTACAATATGGTTGCTATAAAGTGCCTGTATGGTGTGGATTAATTACACATATACTGGTACTGTATACAAACCGATTTGCATTTCAAGAGTTTTAATTTGAAGACATATTGCGCGTATAAGTCATTAATTAAAAAAGCATGAGTAATTTGAATCATATATATGAGCGAAGTTTCTCAAAACGATCAAATAACATGCAGTTATTACTACACATTAATTACATGTATCATGGTTTTGTTACCGTCGAATGTGTTCTATTCATCAGACATACATTGTACTGTGAAATTGTAGAATTATCCACAAAACTAATACATTTATTGAGAAATCGTAGACTAAATATGTCAACCGGCACCCTAAGCTCTGGCAGTGCCAGGTCTGTATGGCACTCTGGCATCGTTTACGTCGGTGTGGCACCTCTGACTCTCAGCTGTGATTTGTAGCTCGGATCAGGTGACAGCGGGTCATCATTTAGCTCACTATTTTTTTTTTACCTTATATTTTTTTCTCTTGGGTCTTGAGAGGAGGGCGGTGAGAGGGTGTCATGCCGGAGGGTTGTGTAGCTTGTTAGGCCATGTTTATATACCTGTTGTTGTTATTGGAGCCTAAGTTGTTGATGCTCACAGTGCTTTCATTAGAGTTGTTTTATGGTAATGACTAAACACTATGCGCCATTGCCAAATATACTGTATGTTATGACAGTATAGTATTTGAAAATAATCAATGCTCTGTAATAAGTAATCCAATAGTAAGTTTGTATTTGTTTATTTATTAATATTAAGCCAGAAGGAAATTGTGATACCTCCATTTACTAATGTGTATATATATACGGAATATATATATATATATATATATATATATATATATATATATATATATATATATATATATATAGTCATTAACCATGTGTATATGCCAACTAGTTTCCTAAATTGGATTGTTCTTTGTCTAGAGTATTGTGTTTCTATAGTATATATTTTTCGTATAATAATTAGACAATGTTCTTTTTCTGTATACCTTCCCTTCATGCATTACCATGGTTTAACTAGACCTTACTTTTAGATGTTTCCTTTCATATTCAAATTATTTTCAACTCCACTATGTTATTGTATTATGCATTACGTTTCATCTTCTCAAATTTCCTAACACCCTCGTTTTCCCACACCAATCACCCGGTTCCCTCCTTCCCCGTGTCATTTGCCTCCTTCTTCATTTCCACGTACACTTCTCTTTTCCCTAGTCTTATCCTCCAAAAGATAGTAATGAATGTTTGGGGTAACATTTTGAGTTGGAGGTACAGCAAGGTACAGGATGTGGTAGAAATGAGAGTGGTGGTACAGAACAGCGGAATCATATATTTATTTCGGACTCGGCGTTAATATGTGAGAATCGACCTCACAAACTTGACCGGGATTGAGAAGCTTGAATCAGCGACACTATTGACCAGCCGTTGTTTTGGCTTGTATACAGCTTTGGTGTACAGTACAGGGGTTTCTAACTATAGGATCTCTAGTCTAAGCTAAAGATCCTATAGTAAGTCAGTTTCTAACTATAGGATCTCTAGTCTAAACCACTGAGCCACAAGTTTCTCTGGACCCTCCACCCTTGTCTGTCTCCTCACTTATCCCTTTCCCTCGTCCCCTTCGTTGGTGCAAATACACAGTTGTGGATATCTCTTTGTTTTATGCAAGTCTACCTCTATATGCTGAAATATTAAGTTTGTCTCAATTATATGCATTGGAATATCGTACTTTGTTCTGAATAATATATTACTTCTATTAACAACTATTATAGATCCGCATACTTTCAAAAGTAACTGGACCTATCCCTTTCTCACCACTCATGAATTGGTTTGCTCCTCTAAAAGCAATTTGTATTTACATTGCCTATATATATTCGACCATTTGCTCAACCGTATCTTTAATTTTTAACCTTTATGTGTCCTGATTTGTACTCCCTATCAATATTAATACAATACTGAGATTTTCTTATTCTAGATCCTATTTATAATCACCTCTTCATTCACTTTCTTTGTTGTCTGTCTCCCAATGCACTAATTGTTCATATACATTTAACTCTCTGTGTCCACTCTATTTTTCTGGTAATATTAATTAATTCTACTTTTACCTGCTCACGTGAGTTATGTGCCCCATATATTCGTCCCCCCATTTCATCACTGCATATTCATCTCCCAATTCTTCGTATCTTCTCCCTTCTCTTCACCCTTCATCTCTATTCCTTCCGTGGTTCCCTGCTACTATCGTTATCCATATAGTCTCCCCTTACCCACTAGCACCTCACCCCTCCCCTCTTACCTCAGTCCATCATTCCTCACTTCACCTCTTGAACTCTCTGCCTTATATTTTGTTTCTTGCCTTTCATTTGGTTTTAATTTCACAGTTCTATTTCTACCCATGCAGTGATATACATGCATCTTTCAATAACCATCTTCCCTTGCCCGTCCTTCTTCCTTGACAACATAATTTATCAACAGAATCTTACTCCATTTTTGTTGTTAGCTTGATTCTCGAGTTCCTTTGCATTTCCTGCTATGTACCCTAACTGCATATTGTTCTCTGTTGTTCCTTCGTTTTATATCCTCTAATTTCTTCCATATCCCGTCTCCCGTTCCCACCTCTACATCATCCAATTTCTTCCTTCCCAATTCTCCTGTCCCCTCTCACTCAACTCTTACCACATTCTTTCCTGTTACTCTTTTTCTCTTCCTCTTCCTTCCCCTTGCTCCCCTTCCTGCGGTTATCAAGTGAAGCATCATCTGTTATCAGTGTTGGCATCCCATTAGCGACATTCCCCATACGTTCACACTTTATGAAGGCACCACCACCTTGTCCGCAACCCAGACCCCTACATTTAGCTGACGATCGCTCCCGTGGTTACTTATTCGAGACACACTATTGCCGCGAGTGTGCTATTTAGAGAAATCATCTTCCATTTGTACACGCTGGCAGTGGTAAAAGAGGGTCGAGGGGCTATAGTGGGAGGCCTTCGCTTTTCCTGACAGCTACCCTCGATCTGCTGTTCTTATAAATTATTCAACTTCCAACGTTGTCCATTACTGCATAAATGGTTTTCCATTGATATTTTTGTGTAGTTTGCATATATATATATATATATATATATATATATATATATATATGCATTTTTGTGTGTCTTTTATACGTCCCTCATAATCAGTAATTTAAAATTCGCCAGTCGCTTCTGACTGTTCCCTTCTCCTTCCCCAATCAAGATATCCTCTCCACCTTCCCCTGTCAAACCCCTCCATCTTCCTCCTTTCCTTATTTCTCTTCTTCCTCCTCCTCCTCCTCCTCCTCCAAACGGTATCTAGGTTGAAGGTGTCAGTTTCATTTCTCAGCGTCGGGTTGTCACTGTTCGATAAGTTTGTTGCACTCGGTCATATTTAACTTTCTGGCGTATTGCTGGCTCGTCGAAAGTTTGTTTTCTCGGAAAGGAATATTTATGGCGTGAATATGACTAATTCAGAACCATTTACCTTACAACTTCTGCCATTGCGTCTCTCATAAACATTAAAGCCAGTCGTAGTTTGGGTTTCATTGTGTAAACTTGATAGCTCTGTGTACCAAAACTTCGACAATAAAGTAATAGAATGTTGAAATTAGATATATATATGTACTTTGTTTACAATGTTCCCTTACGGACGTTGTTGTTTCTCAATGACTGTGTATGTTCAATATGGCATTATATTTTATTGGGCCTTTACCATGTAATATTCTATTATGTTTGCTTATATATCAATACTGACATTGTTTGTTTTATGGAAAAGTGTGGTGTTATTGGTATTTTATTTTAAATTATTACATGGCATAATAGCTATTGGGCAGGAAATGCAATGTACTTTTTATGTAAATGAAAAAAAAACGTTTATTTATACTGTTGAAGATTGTATGAACAGAGTCGCTATTTGTCTTATTATTATTATTATTATTATTATTATTATTATTATTATTATTATTATTATTTTATTTTTCCTTAAATAATAGTCTCGCTATCGCTCTCCAGGAAAACATGGACACCTAAATAATACGAAAAGTCTTAATATGGACAATGAGATGGGGCGCAAGGTATTAAAATTGCCAAACTAATGAGCCGATCGTCATAAAATCTGAAAACTAATAGGGCTAAATATGAGGTATAAGAGGGGACAGAAAAACGACCTATCTCCCCTTAAACGGACCTATGATAACCCCTTTCCTCTATCCAAACACATATACCTAAGAAAAAATAACAATGGAGGACACTTTAACTTCTTCGGTACGATGGCGCCATTTTTTTCTCGCTGTCAATAGACGGTTTCATTCAGTCTGTGCATCAATATTACTGATTTTTTGTTTATTTTCCTTTTTTCAAGAATATACCTCCGTCTAAGTATTGTGGAAACCCTGCTATCCTCCGGTAAATTGTGGGGGCGAATGTGTAAAGTGAAAACAAGTCAATTATCTGAATGAACCTATGCTCCCTTTTCCTCTCATTCTAACACAGCTGGCCAAGAAGGAATCCAAGGTCTCGTCCATAGGCCTAAACTCGTTCTCTGAGGTGAGGTTATGGTCCCGCGAGTCTCACACTGTCAAAATAAGAGCTCGTCTTAAGGGGAGATGGGTCGATTTTCTATTTCCCCTTCTTCCTCATTTTTAGCCGCATTAGTTTTCAGATGGCAAGACGTTCGGCCCATTATTTTGGCGATTTTAAGACCTATCGCCCCATTCTTGTGTCACTATTAAGCCTTTTCGTGTCATTTAGATGTCGATGTTTTCCTGGTGAGCGAAAGCGAGCCTGCACTTTAATTTATATCGAAACATTTACAAATTTATCTTGAAGGAGGGTCTAAGGAGGTGGGTTTTTTTATGCTTGATGGAGATCTAGGAGGGAAACTAAAAAAGGTAATATAAAATACATGAATGAGCAAATAAATACGCCCATCCTCTCTTAAGCCGGTATCACACGAGAGCTTTTACAGTCAATATTCGTTGATCAATATTCTTTTGTCAACATTTCTAGAATATTTTGCACTGGTATCGGAAAGTAGACTGATGATAGATGAACTTAGGTAACCGATGTTTTATAAAGGGCCAGAATAATTTTTGTTTTTTATATAAAATGTTATAAAGATTTTTTATAAAGATTTTTCATAAGCTGCCAGACCAGTGTTGAAGATAATTGTGGAGGGGAAAAGCGCTTGTGTGATACCGGCTTAAGGAGAGATGGTAATTTTTCTTTCTCATGCTTAGCCCAATTTTTTTTTTTTTTTTTTTTTTTTTCAGATAATTAAAGGTTCGGCCCATTAGTTTGTCGAACTTAAGATTTTAAGTGTCATTTAGGTGTCGACGTTTTCCTGGCTAGCGATAGCAAGCCTGTAATTTATGAGTAACCTGCCTTCGTCCGGGACATTTTTCTATCTAAAAATGTACAAATTTATCTTAAAGGAGGGTCGGGGGGGGGGGGGGGGTAAGATTGATGGAGAAATTAACTAAATAATAAAAAAAAAAACAAAAAAAAACATAAATTAACAAATAAAGTGGTGAGTGTTAAGTAACGAGGAGCAGGTAGCTGGAGACTCATTTGACAAGGTTTAGCCTACATAGATACTCTTTAAGGTCACTTTTTTCTGTAACTTTAGACTCACAACATAGGAATTCAGTCAGGTAAAATAAAATACCTACTGTCTTATTATCAATACTAATGCTAACAAAATCACCAAAATTATTGCAAAAATGCATGTATCGAACAATAGGTGCCGGTAAAAAGGGCTCTTGTGATTCCAATTTCAGCCCTTTCGAAGTGAAGTCATAAGTAGAGCTTAGTAATGAGTATGTCTGGCGAGTGGATAGTATTTGTGTACGAGACTGAATTAGTTGGCTCCCATAACATTCCTTAGCACTATTCTCCACGTTGTTATTATTGTCTAGTTGACAAAACAATTGTTAGAATTAGCTATTGTAAATAAAACTACACATAAGAAGCAACACAACAAAATGTATGAAATATGCGCAAGTTAAAAACACACATTTATAATAATTTTGTTATTATAAGATTGCGGGAATGGAAAAATTACCAACATAAAAATCGGGTAATAAACTCATTGATATGTACAACACTGTATCTGTTTGTCCATGGAATATACTCTTCGAGGCTGAGAAATAGATTGCACCAAATGGTGTTTTTTAAGCTCAACAATACCGTGTGGTATCTTCCCAGATTTTTTAAATTTACTTGAGACTGCCGAAATTATCATTATTGTTTATTTATATATATGTGTGTGTGTGTGTGTGTGTGTGTGTGTGTGTGTGTGTGTGTGTGTGTGTGTGTGTGTGTGTGTGTGTGTGTGTGTGCTAAGTAATTATGTGTGTGCTGTTTTAATATGAGGGCCAACACTCGTCATCGTTTCCAAGCTATATTTACCGATAGCCAATCGATTTTTGATCACTTTCACCTGATAAATCCCCGATTGTATTCGTTCATTCATTCAATTGTCGCATATTTTGACCAATTTTCTATTCTGCTCCTGCCCCAGCCCTTGTCAGTAATCGTCAAGAGCAGCTTTCCTTCCTGTTGGGCCAACGTCATTGCTCCCCCATTCCACCCTTCCGCTTCCTGGTTGACTGGCAGACCCACATAAAATGGCTCAGTACATTTAAAAGGTCGTTTGATCATTATCGAATCAAGTAATTGGTCAAAACCGGCCCATGGCCTGTCTCACCTCAGCCCCTGCTCCCCCCACTGCCGTAATAGCTACTATAAAACCCGTAGACATACCATAATATACCAACCGATTCACATGGGATCTCGTGGGAGTATAGGAGACAGTAACGTGCCCGAACCTTCTTAAATCCTATGATGGCAGAAAAAGGTTAACATTGATTCTCAAGAAATTAAGAGAGAATTCTATGTTTGTGGTTACTTCCTATAATCTGGGCTGTCAGAAACCCGGCGGTAGGGTTGACACGCTACATTCACCCATCTGTCATGCGCACGTCAGGCAGACATGAGTGTCATTGTGGACGGATGACGTGAGGCAGGAGTTATTAGGGTTGTAGGGGAAGTGAGCACGGTAGAGGGAGGGAAGGGACAGAAGAGAGAAAAAAACATTGAATTGAAAGGAGTTTTAAGATTAAGATAATTGAAGGTAACAAAAAAGTACATGAACAAAACAATATATATATATATATATATATATATATATATATATATATATATATATATATATATATATATATATATATATACAGTGTATACTGTATATATATATATATATTCTTTTTTAACCGATTTTACTCCAACCTCCTCGAAATGAATGTCTAGACTCCTTTTGAATGTGTCAATTGTTTTGCATTGTACATCTTTCTCTGGCAGTTTGTTCCACTCGTTGACCACACTGTAGATGAAGAAGTGCTTTGTGACAACGAAATTTGGCCTCTGGGTTTTTAATTTAATTCCATTTCCCTGAGTTGGTGAGCTATTATTGAATTTAAAGTGAATCCACATCGATTTGCTCAATGCCCTATAATATTTTGATACACACAATTCATTGAACTCGCAGCCTTCTTTTCATATTATTTATTTCTCAGTGACGGTATCAACTTTGTCGCTCTACGTGGCACTGACTCGAGTTTCTCAATGTCTCTGTTCAGATAAGAAGACCAAGTTGCATGCCATATACAAGATGGGGCCTCACTTTGTTTTTAAATAACGGTACTATAATGTTCTAATTTTTAAAAGTAAAATGTCTTTTAAGAGAGATATATATATATATATACATATATATATATATATATATATATAGAGAGAGAGAGAGAGAGAGAGAGTTGGAAATATATGAAAAATGGGTAAATGGTAATTTATGGATATATGGAAAATAAAATATAGAAAATATACTTGTTTAGAAAATTGAAGGCATAAAGAATATATATTGCACTGTACAGTAAGTATTAGGTGTAATTAATGAACATAATCACAGAACTTGGTTGGGAACGAGGGAAAATTTAAATTGCTATTGTCAGTTGAGGATAGACAAAGGTACTCGGCTTTGTAAAGAGGAGAAATTAAAAATATACGGAAATGGATAACTAATCGAAACGAAGAGAAAAAAAAGTCTATGATCATATATACTGTATAAACGCATTATGAAATCTAGGTCGTTTATCGGAAAGGGAAAGAGCGATGAAGAGGACGGAAGGTGGAACATGATGATCGTGGGCCTTCCCTCCTTCACTCTGACGTGGAGCCTCATTACTGTCGGCAGAGCTTTACACACACGGAAACTACCTTAGTGTTTCATATGGAAGATTGACGGTTATATAAACAAATAATACTTAACTTGTTCTTCGAAGTATATATATATATATATATATATATATATCCGCAATAGATTGGTTACTTGGAAAGCTTAACTTGATAATAAAGAGAAGAACCAACGTAGGAATGAATAATAACACCATCTTGTACGACGTTTCGAGAATTGCTGTTCTCATCTTCAGGCCTATAATTAAGATACAGCCAAGATTACATAATGAAGAGCAATATTGTGACTAATAATATAATGGCTAGTTTAATTATACATAAGAGTAATGAAAGGAATGAACATGGGAGAACTTAAATATCAAAGCTGGAATAAACATGTTTATATATATATATATATATATAGACCGGTATATATATATATATATATATATATATATATATATATATATATATATATATATATATATATATATCGGTATATATAAACATATTCTTTCTCTTTTTGTTTCTATGTGTATGGAGGAGACAAAAGGCAGGTTGCCTGTAACGAATGTCTCCCTCAAAGCCAAAAGAGTAACAGAGAGCCAAATTCAATGGACGTTGTGATCAAAATGCCGGGGCACACGAAGTTTAAAGCAATTTAAGTCATCGGAAGAATTAAAGATTGATTGAGAGAAATAGTTCCGGAGTACACTAGTTGAGTAGAACAAAGACTGAGAACGTTAGAGGAAACACAGAGACAAAAGAGTTTGCCGAGGCAGTGAATCAGCACGGAAGAAAAGTTTTATGATACAACAGGAGGAACACCATCCGGTCCGTACGCCTTCTTAGTGTTTAGCCCAGAGAGGGCAGAAAGTGCATCCTTAAAAGAGATTATGATATTAGTAAGTGAGAGGGGTGTGGAGAGTATAAAATATCACCGGAATCATACAAGCTGTAGGTTTTATGAAAGTTTGGGCGAAAAGCTCAGCTTTGTCAGAGGAAGACCTGACAGTGGTGCCGTCAGAGAGGAGGGAAAGAGGAGGAGGATTTTTTTTTTAGAATTTTTTGGCTAGATACCAGAAAGCTTGGGAAGAGCTAGAGTTGGAAAGTTCAGAACATTTGTTATTGATGAAAGAGGTTTGGCTAGACGAAGAACAGATTTGGCTTGATTCCGGGCAGCAACATAAAAAACACAAGATGCTTGAGTTTGAAGGTGACGGTACCATTGGAATGCTTTCTCCTTATTGTGGACAGCAGTAGAACAAGCGTGAGTAAACCAAGATTTTTTTCCATTAGAATGAGAGAAAGAAAACAAAATGTATGCCTCCATGCCCGAGAGGATTACCTCGGTTATGTGGTCGGCACACTCCGAGGGTCCCCGGCCATGGAAGCAAAAATAATTCCATGGGAAATCAAAGAAGTACTACCGAAGAACCTCTCAGTCGGCAGCGCCAAAGTACCACAAGCGCTGCAGGCTGGGAGGATCGGATGGCCGTACTGGAGAGCTGGGACAGGTAACAAAAATAAAGCTGTGATCGGAGGAGCCCAATGGAGAGAAAAGATTTACAGCGTAAGTATAGGGATTACAAGTTAGAAGTTATACCGTTACATTTTAGTACTTTCAGTTCGATGAAAGGGTCAGTTGTGTGGTGATATTTGAGTAACCATAAGAGGCTTAACTTTTGATTTGGCAGCTGTACCCAAACATTATGACAGTAAAACATATTAGAGTACACTAGAGAATAGTATAAATGTAAGAGAGCCTTACTATTAACAGAGTTTTTAGTAAGATAAATTATACCTCAATGTATATTTGTTTTGTTTAAGCCATTTTTAACATGTGGTGTCCAAGCCTAAAAACAGTTTCCTGATCTTTAAATGTCCAAGGTTTAGTGGAACAGCGTTATTTATAGGAAAGGGTATATAATTTGTTTTACAGATATTGAGTCCGAGTTTGTTACTAGTTATCCATATCCGTCCATTATTATTATATATATTTATATACATGCTCAACAGTTACTTATATTTTAAATCAGATTCTTCTATTCTAATGTTTTTTTAAAGGTTGAATGCTTGAATCTGACTTTAAAATAAGAATAGTGTACCTTTACATTACATATCTGTACCAATCCAACGCTATTTATTTATGCCAAGTAAAGGACTCTACTATTAAAGCGACTGTTTTGTGTGATCGGGCACTGCTGTGCAATTAGTAAAAGAGTTAATTTAAAGTTACACATATATAAACGCACAAAAAAGTTTAACACTTACACACTTCCATGTCATTGACCATCATGTGCGTGTTTCCCACTGACATTGTGCGTGCATGGTAAGGATTCTTGGTAGAGACATCGAGAGTGAATCTGTGATATTGTATGTTTTCTTAATGTGGTTACTACAGTGGGTATAGTGTAGAGTTTAAGGAATATTGACCTATTCCAGCCCGGATTCCATCATTCAAATGCGATCAGACCAAAATGTCCAATTACGAAACTAACTCATCTCACACACACACACACACACACACACACACACACACACACACACACTCTTCCCTCATTTAAGTAAGAAAATTAAATCAAAGTACCTCTATAAACTTTATGTAACATCAGAAATTTATATCATGACCAAAAATAATAACATATTACAGAGAAAACATGCTAGAAAACCATCACTTACAAGGATTCTTTTTGTAGGCTACGTAAAAATGTTACATTAACACTTAGAAAAGCAAAAGATAATTACTTTAAGAAGAAGCTTGAATATAACTCAGGGAATATAAAACAAACTTGGAATCTAATTAATACAATTCTGAACATTTACACCAACACTAAATTTAGTGACAGCTTATTAATTACAAATCCTAATGATATTGCACGTCAATATAATATGTATTTCATTAATGGCGGAAAACAACTTGCAGAACAGATTGAAGATTCTCCCATAAATTGTAAACCTCTCAAACAGACAATCATAATCCTTTGTCCTGACTCCAGTTACAGATAATGAGTTAACTCATTGGCGGAACACTAAACACCAGATATGTACAGTATACAGGTTCAATAGGTTTGGAGTAAAACAATTATACTTTACAAACATGTATCATTTCACATTATATTCTAAGGTTGACCTATGCATTAATTAGTAATTCGAAAGATTATTATTATGCTTTTCATAAAACAAGGATCTGTCCTAGTATATACTATACGGTTGCATGTGAATACAGAGTATAATAATAAACTTTGTCCAATAAACCTTTTCCAACAAACTTGTTCCTTCAGTTTGAACATGCATGTTAGCAAGATAGGCCTATATAGTTATATATATTTGTACTAACTTTCGTATTAAACGTACCATACCTGTTTAATTTAGTGAACACTTATAAAAGTCCATACGAAGAGTGTTTGGACGAATATACAGGCCACAGATGGTTGATGATAAACGCAAATATAAACCCAAATCCATATTGTGCGCGAGAGGACCATAACTTCTCTATTTCACACACACATGCCCTTCAGGGCATGGAAGCATACATTCGATTTTCTTTCTCTCAAGCTAGCCCTCATAGCTTTGTTTTTCTCTCATGTTCTACTGCTGTCCACAATAAGGAGGAAGCATACAAAAGGGTACCGTCGTCTTCAAACTCAAAGAATCTCGTGTTTTATATTTTTCTGCCCGGAATCAATCCAAATCTGTTCTTCGACTCGCCAAAAACTCTTTCATCAATATTAAATGCTCTGAACTTTGCAACTCTAGTTTTTCTCAAGCTTTCTGGCAAAACCTCTCCAACAATATTACTTCTGCATCTTTCCCTCCTCTTCTCCACTCTGACGGCACCACCGTAACCTCTTCCTCTGACAAAGCTGAACTCCTTGCTCAAAATTTCGCTAAAAACTCCACGGTTGATGATTCCTGGCTATTCCTCCCTCTCCACCCCCTCTCTCTTACTTATGCCTAATAATCATAATCTCTTCTAAGGATTTTCTTTCTGCCCTATCTGGGCTTAATACTAAGAAAGCATACAGATTGGATGGTGTTCCTCCTATTGTACTCAAAACTGTTCTTTCGTGCTGACTCCCTGCCTAGGCAAACTCTTTTGTTTTTGTCTTTCCTCTAATGTCTTTCCTTCTTGCTGGAAGTTTGATCTCAATCAACCTGTCCCAGAAACAGGTGACCGGATTCTTGAGTTTGAAGGCAACGGTAATATTTGAATGCTTCCTCCTTATTGCGGACATCAGTAGAACAAGTGTAGGTAAACCAAGATTTTTGTAAATTAGTTTGAGAGAAAGAGAATGGGATGTATGCTTCCATGCCAAAGAGGACTATCTTGGTAATGTGCATGGCACTATCTGAGGGTCCCCGGCCAGTGAAGTAAAAATCCTTCCATGGGAAATATAGAAAGTACTGCCGTAGAGCTTCCCATTCGGCAGCGCCAAAATGCCAATGCTTCCGAAACTCAATTTCTCCTTCTTTCTATCTGTTTCAATCTTCCACATGACTTTCCCTTATTCTTCAACAATGCACAAATCAACCTTTCATGGACTCTCAATATGCTTAGTGTTTCTTTTTCTCCTGTCCTTGGCAAAATAATTTTACCACTCTTACTAAAAACAACTTCCCAGAAGTTAAGTGTGCTCAACCATCTCCGTGGGTTCTACACCCCCACACGGTTCTTCACCCCCGCACAGCTTCTTGCTCTGTACAAGGGCACAGCACACCCATGTATCGAGTATTGTTCGCATATATGGAGAGGTTCCACCCACACTGCACTTCTCGAAAGGGTAGAGTCAAAAGCATCGCACATCATCAACTCACTTCCTCTTGCTAATTCCCTATAATCTCTTTCTACATGCCTCAATGTTGCATCTCTTTCACTCTTCTATCACTGTTACAAAAATCAATGTTCCTTGGAGCTCTCACAGTGCATACCCCCTCCCTTACAGCAAGTGGGAGGAACTCGTTTTTCAACACAATTCCACTCCTATTCTGTCCAGCTCTCCAATTCAAGAATTAACATATTTTCTCAGTCTTTCTTGTACTCAACAAGTGAACTCTAAAACTATCTCCCTTACCCAATCTTTCCTTCATCCTATGACTTGGACTGCTTTAACCTTCGTGTGCCCAGGCGTTTTGACCACAACGTTTCCTGAATTTGGCTCTCTGTCACTCTTTTGGTTTTGAGGGACACACCCATTACAGGCAGCCTGCTGTTTGTCTCCTTCACACACATGGGAACAAACACCCACTCACACACATATGGGAACGAACACCCACTCACACACACACAGCCCGTAGCCTAGTAGGTAGAGCTCTCGTCTCACACACGAGGGGTCGGGGGTTCAATCCCCGGCCGGGCGGAGACAAATTGGGCTTGTCTTCTTTCATGTGTTAGTCTCAGTTCACCTAGCTGTAAATAGGTACCTGGAATAAGTGGACGACGTTGTGACGTCCCATCTGGGGTTGGCAAAAATGGTACAAGGCGAGATGGGTATCATATGGTTCACCTAAGCTGATGGCTACCTAAGCCTTCGGGCGAGACGGTACCGTCTATAGTGAGAATGGTACCATATAGATCCACCCTAATCCTTTGTTTCCGATGTCGCCAATTGGCTAAAATACAGACTACACACACATCCACAGCCATTCCAACGATAGATAAAACACTTAACATGCATTTCACGCAATAAATTCTCAGTTAAGGAGGCGCGATAATAATGAGCTTAGCTCGCATTGCGTGGATTCCCTGACGAACAAGTAACTGAGAGTAACTGAGTAACATGCTGTTTGTCTCCTTCACACACATGGGAACAAACACCCACTCACACACACATGTTATTAGATTGCTTGTTTTTAGATGCATGCCTGCTTGGGAAACATAAATACATATAGCAATTTACCGGCAAACCCAGAAGCCCATAAGTACTGTACATTAAGGGGAGATCTCCACTTGAGGGATTTTTTTCTTTGACCCCTTTCTCCCCCATGTTTAGCCCCATTGCTTTTGATATTATAAAACGTTTGCCCCATTAGTTTAGCGATTTTAAGAACTTTCACCCCATATTAAGACCTTTCGTACAATTCAGGTGTCGATTTTATTCTGGCGAGCGATAGCGAGCCTGTAATTTAAGAAGAACCGGCCTTCGTCCGGGATATTTTTCTACCGAAAAATGTACAAATTTATCTTGAAAGGGACTCCGGGGGATGCAATTTTAAGCTTGATGGAGGTCTAGGGAACAAACTAAATACCTCCCCTTAATTCAATAAAGTTTCAGATATAGACATAAGCACAAGTGTTCACCAAGTATCTTGACACGGTCGGACACATTTATTATTAATAATTTGAGAAGGGTAAAACATGCATTTGTCGGTGTTTATGTTTGTGTTCGCCCAAGTCTGATGGTGAATGTGAAGGCCTTAAGGGGGGTCACCGGTGTTTTGTTGTGTATCTTTCTTTCCTTTTCTCTCTTTCCATGGCTTGTGTCCATTCGGCCCTATTCAGCCAACTGTTTTAAGACGTTTATCCCTATCCAGGTGTCGATTTCTTCCTGGCGAGCGATAGCGAGCCTGCATTGTATGGAGAAATCCGGCTTCGCCAGAGAAATTTTCTATCGAAAAATGTACAAATTTAGCTTGCTGTCAAAACAAAAATATAGATACGCTGGCTCGCTACCGCTCGCCAGGAACATATTGACACCTGGATGTAGGTACACGTCTTAAAACAGTAGGCTGAATGGGGCCGAAAGGATACAAGCCAAAGAGAGAGGGAGAGAAAGAGAAAAAAAAGCGAGGTGAGCTCCCTTAAGTGTTTGTACTTGTATGTGCTAATATGTTATGTGTGCTTCTCTTTGTCTGCCTGTGTGTTCATGTGTAGCATTGTCTCTATATGATTATAACATCAAAATAATGAACAAATTAATATTTGCAAAATTATTTTGATGGAGAAGATGATGATGATCTGTATTCGCAAACTTCATCGATTGACTATTCACCCAGGTATTCACCCATCCAATTTCTTTCTACCACGCACTATCCAATGACTAATTAAATCTATTCTCATTCAATTGTCTATATTCTACAATCTACTATACCAGCATGTTTGTATGTTGTAATTGTTTTAAAAGTGAATGACTATATTCGAGGATGGCAATAGACTTCTTACTATACACTGTAGAAATTGATCGGTTCATTGTAAAAACAAATAACACGCATAACAAGAGATTCAAACATTGATGTGCGCTATTTTGAACAAGTAAATTATTCATATTTGTAACATTGTTTATACAATTAAACGTTAATTGTGTACAGTAAAATTAATGAAAATATAATCAGAAATTGTTAAAACCATAACATTTTACAACATGAGGTGTTTATTTGAAAATGATATATATATATATATATATATTATATTTACTTCGTGGTGTTTTCATATCACAATTAACTATATGTATACATGTTTTCACATACTACAGTCAGATTCTGTAAATATTGATTTTTTACGATGCAAATTCATTATATTCTTTGTTGAGATCTAAAATATGATCTTAATACTGCGTCATTTCCCAATTCGTACCTCTCTCCAGTTAATCTATCTGGCAATTTAGGGAGAGTGTGTTGTGGTGTCAGCTCTGTTGGCTCATTAAAACACTCCGCCTTCGTGTATCTGTGTGTGTGTGAGTGTGTGTATGTGTGTGGGTATATGTGCGTGTGTGACAGAGAGAGAGAGAGAGAGAGAGAGAGAGAGAGAGAGAGAGAGAGAGAGAGAGAGAATGAGAGTGAGAAAGTATTTTCTTGCAAAAGTTAATGATTCGATTTAATAAGGTCTGTGTCACATACAGTAATTATATTTGAGATTGAATATATTTTTTCATGAAGCAGGTTAGCTGGAAATGTTATGAAGTATTTGAGATTAAGGGGAGGTATGTTGTTTTTCTATACCCCCTTTTCCCTCATGCTTAGCCCTATTCGTGTTCGGATTTTAAGACGTTCGCTCCATTAGTTTGGCTTTCTTAATATTTCTCGCCCCATTCATTTGTCAATATTAAGACCTTTCGTGCAATTTAAATGTCGATAATTTTCCTGGCGAGCAATAGCGAGACTGTAATTGTGGTGGAACTGGCCTTCGGCTGGGACATTTTTCTATCGAGAAATGTACAAATAAATCTTAAAAGGAGGATCTAATAGATTTTTTTTTTTTTTTTTTTTTTTTTTTTTTTTTGCTGGAGGTCTAGGGAGGAAACTAAATATATATATATATATATATATATATATATATATATATATATATAATAAATATAAAAGAAAATGACCAACAAATATACCCTTCACCCTTAAGCCATTAATCTCTGCAGCTGAGGGTTGTACCGGTATGTTGATGGGATGAAGTACTTGTGCATGTCTGCTTTTTAGAGCCTTGTTCTGTTTCTGTTTTATTTGGATCTTCTCTTGTCCTTATCCAAAGTATTTTTGATCGTCCCTTACCTAAATATTGAATAGCCTAAATGTGATTGGTTGCTGACTGATTGTTGAACATATTACGGATGCCATTGAATACATATGCATAATCAATATTTGTGTCCGCTTGCTTATAAGTGAGTGTGCTCGCGAGGTCGATTAAGATTAAAAGCAACTTTCAATCTATGCGATTTTTAATACCGCATGTAATTTAATCGTTGGTTATATTTGCATGCACAAATATGATTAGTGCATTTTAGCGTATAGTTATGTACATGATAAGGAGGACAAGATAATGATATGTTTATAAAGTACATGCCAGTCCGCCGACGAATAAGTCTGGTGTCTGTAGTATCTGTATGTAATTATTATATGTACATTCCATAACTTGCACATCATGTGAGCTACCTATAATTATACAAAATATAATATGCCACCATTATATAAAGCCTCTGTTTATATATCACTTTGATTGAGGATCAAAGTCTGATTTTGTCGTTGTTTCTGAATTGTAATTTACAACTAACAAATTAACAATATTACAAAAACTGACAAATCTGCTACCCTGAAATTTGAATCAAATTACCTTCACATAAATTTTAGTTAAGTTGTTAGTCACTTATTGCGCACAAAATTAGGAAGCACCTACAACAAAGCAAATTAATCCTTACACTGCGGCCAACTTAAATATACATCCTTTGTAAAAAGGGCCTATACTTCGGCCGACATTCTTATATGTTCTTGTAGAACCGGCTGAGTTGGTTGCACCAACTTGCCCCACTTGTTACCAGACGTTTCCAGGAGGTTAAGCTTGCCACCCATACTTACAGTATATCAGTATCTTATTACATTGGTTGAGTTAGGGTGTGTGTACAATTAACAGGTGTTTTATATGCAGAAAATCAATTAAAACAGGGCCAATTCTTCATGTAGTTGGGACAGCTATATACCAGGTATGAATATACAGTTAATTTCATCTTCATTTCAACAACTCATACTGTCTTGTAAGCACAAAACATGATAAAATAACTATAAATATCCTCCAGTTATTGCAAGTGCAAGTGAAGGAGAAAATTGTATATTTTCGCTCACAAGTTTCAAAGTGGGAAGTGGCTTTCAGTGAAGAAACAAACAAATTATCGATTTTCCTGTGTGTTGTGAGGAGGTAGGGAGGAGGTAGTGACTGGTATCAGGAGAGTTCGACCCAATCTTCTCATTGGAGCTATATCCAATTCGCTTAGGGCTACAGATATGATACTAGAGGATTAATAGCTGCCTGGGCCTATACTTCCTTATAGAAGCTGCCGCACCGAAAGGGTATATAATGGATGCACATCATGGGTTTACGAAGGGTCAGTCCTGACTAAGTAATTTAAGTTTTTTCTTCCATGTATAGTATATGAAGCAATAGACACAATGCAGAACTTCTGCTTATCAGAATTCATTTATCCCCAGAGCTACTACTCTTTGGAATTCAATTCCCTCGAATTGCTTTCCACAAACTTACAATTTACAAATGTTTAAATCCAGTTGTTACAAACATTTTATGAATGGAGGATGCCTTTAGGCACATGGACCTTTTTGTTATCTGTGTTTTTCCTTCCTCCGTTCATTGTCTCTTAAAACAAAAACAAAAAAAGACAACAGCAGAATATAGCATCATATAAATATTTGTTGTAAGGTTTTGGATAGTCCCTGGCAAGCTTTTAATAAGGAATATAGATGTTCATAAATTAGAGAGGCCTATATTCAGAACTATCCACTGGGTAAGGTTGCCATTGATGCAGTTCTCCCATTATTATTATTATTATGTTAGTGTTTTGTTTCATCCGGTATGCCTTTCCTCATGCCACTATTTTCTTAGAGGTTTCACAATTATAAATGTAATTAATATATTTGTTGCTACTAGTATTAACCTTTAAAATGCGAAATTGCCCTAGGGGCTAGGGTAGTTATTTGTGAATTTCTAGCCTTGGACTCTTAACAAAATTAGTTATATTTTCGATGTAAAGCATTATTTGTTGTCAATGTGCTTTAATTTACATATACTGTATGATGAATATATGAACCTTGAAGAGCGATAAAATAAGTGGGGAAAGCATTTGGGTGGTAAATTTTTTTAAATATTAGCCGCCCGGCCGTATCCTATACTGAAACTCGCGAGTGAAGTCTCAGTGTTATATAAGGTCTCTTGTGTAACTCACTCGTGTTAAGTAACCGCGGGAGAGAAATTCTTGCGAAAAATAACCGATAAATTATGAAAATAAGAGGAAATATAGGTGATAATTGAGGAGGGGGGAGGGGGAAAAAGGTGGGGAAGAGGGGTGAGAAACATATGGTTGAGTGGTAGGAAGTACTAGAGGGGAATTATCTCACCTAATGACATATTCCTTTGTTTTGAGAGCCCCTGGGGTGTTTTGGAAGGGTATAGTTATGGTCTTGCTTCCGTGAGGCCTATCTCGTTCGATATGGTGACCCTTCTGTGAGGCCTATCGCGATTCTTAGGTTAACAGTAATATTAATGTTGATATAATCTCTGATAAATACACACACACACACACACATACAGGGAGTATTGAAACTAATATTACAGACTATGACGAACACATTGTATAATGGAAAATAAACATATATTGTTGTATCACATATTTCCCATATATATATGTTATTTTAGAGATAAATGCCTATTTAGAAATATAGCAAAACAGGGTTACAAGTAAAGCACTAAATTATTAATACATGATAAACCTATTTATTATGATTTAGCTAAAGGCAAAGCATGGGTTTACCTATTCACACATTAGTAATTACGAAATAAAAGTATCTTAGAATGTGGTGATGATATTATGTGGTTAGCAGAAAATTACTAATTATTAGCAACATATTAGCGTAAGCACAATATGTAACATTTGCAACTCTGGTCATGGGACATAATCCTGATGCCCAAGTCTGGGTCGGGTATCCTGAACGAAGCAGAAGGTAATTCAATCGTTTATGAAGCGTAGTTCTATTGGGCCCTGATCGTTCTCGCGCAATTGTTACGTATTTAATGAATGTATAATAATGTATACTGCATGTACAGCTATGTTCAGGAATGAAGAGTCATCGAGCAATATGAAAAGTTATAAGAGCCAAATGTTACATACCGTACAATTGTGACCAAGCATACCTGACCACACACTCATGTTATAAAAGAGTGAGGTTAAAGAAAATTAATGACATACACAGACATACACACACACACATAAACCTCTCATTTCCATGTTTATGTAAGGGAAATAAAATAAGCGTGACAAAGGGAGACGTGTGTGTGCGCGTGTGTGTGTGTGTGTGTGATGTGAAGTTTCCTTAATCATTGCTCATTGTCTCAATTATAACGTCATCAACTATTACTGACAATATTGGTGTGTAACAGTTGTACTGTACAAATAATTAGGTTAGATATTTGGAAAACAGGCATGTTATCATGTCCACGCCGATAATTCGATATTTGAGCAGATTCGAGTGGAATCCGAAGCTTCATATATCGCCTAGGCCCAAAACGAATGTAATTTCAGGACATCTCGTGCTACGAAAGCTTAAGCTACTTTCGAGGTTCTAACTGGTAATAACGGTGTGTGTGTGTATTTGTTACTGGGAATGCTTTCACATTTGTAGAGTTAAGATAATGGCAAGAATGATTGCGTGTGTGTGTGTGTGTGTGTAGAATAATGCATTCACGATTTCATAAAATCTGTAAGGTAACTAATCTGTCACTGTGACTATTATGATCAATAATGTGTGTGTATGTGTGTACTGCGTGAGCGTAAGGGGTGCCGGCATTTCTGTAAAATACAACATTGATGGTCATAGTCTACAAAGACCTTCCAGGATATATCCAAGTGTATGTTGGTTCATTCAAGTATTTACATAATCGTATTAGTTTGATTATTACCAAACAATGGTTATGAAACATATGTTTAGGTATATTTATTTTTTAAATTAAGTTACATGAGTTGACTACAAATAATCAAGTATCATGGGCATTGAAGAGGGCTGTAGTACACCCATTTTCTACGTACTGTAACTGACAAATTTAATTGAACTAGTGATACACTTCTGATTCTTAAGGGGAGGCAGACCATTTGTTTGGTTTAGTAAATCATGTATTCATATATTTATTTTAGTTTCCTCGCTAGACCTCCATCAAGCTTATAAAACAAACACCTAGACCCCCCTTCAAGATAAATCTGTACATTTTTCGGTAGAAATATGTCCCGACCGAATGCCGGTTCCTCTTGAAATTGCAGGCTCGCTATCGCTCACCAGGACAAAATGGACACCTAAATAGCACGAAAGGTCTTAAAATTGACAACAAAATGGGGCAAAAGGTGTTAAAATGGCCAAACTAATGGGCCGAACGTCTTATAATCTCAAAACTAGTGGTGCTAAACATGAGGGAGAAGGGGTCCAGAAAAACGGTCTGCCTCCCCTTAATACTCTCTCTCTCTCTCTCTCTCTCTCTCTCTCTCTCTCTCTCTCTCTCTCTCTCTCTCTCTCTCTCTCTCTCTCTCTCCAGTATAAAGCTAGCAATGTAATATATTATTTAATGTCTGTTCATAAATCTGTCCGCTTTAAGAGGGTGAATGATGCAATATCCATTGTCGGGGTTAGTAAATGGGTTTTATTTTTATCTATGCAGGTTGTTACGATGCATCGCTTAACATATGCAGAACTTGCGAATATGCATCTGGCATATGGTGCTGCACAGGGACAAGGCAGAGTAGCAGCTCGACTGTATGCTGATACATACCCCCGACGACATCATCCTTGTCTACATTCCCATCCATCGACAGAAAACTGAGGGAAAGAGGATCATTTAGCCATAATATGTCAGATACAGGACGACCACGCACTGCTCGAACACCTCAAATGGAAGAAAACATCCTAGAGGCAGTTGCTGATAATCCTCAAGCTAGCACACGTGGCATAGCTAGTGGTATGCTCGTCAGTCACACAACAGTATGGACTGTACTTCACGATCAACTCCTTTATCCATATCATTTTCAGAAAGTGCAACATTTAATCCCAGGTGACTTTCCAAGAAGTCCTATATTCTGCCAGTGGTTTTTAGATCAAAATGCTAATAATAATAATGACTTCTCTAGAATTATATTGTTTACTGATGAGGCAAGTTGTACAAGGATAGGGATGTTTAACAGCCACAATATGCATTTTTGGGATGAGAACCCGCATATTACATGGCACATAGGACACCAGCACCGCTTCTCAATAAATATATGGTGCGGCATAATTGGGGATTGTCTCGTAGGTCCACATGTCCTTCCGGGTCGCCTGACTGGCCCACTTTATCACAATTTCCTAGAGTCTGATTTGCCAACATTACTGGATGATATACCTTTAACAACACGTAGAAGGATGTGGTACATGCATGACGGTGCACCTGCGCACTTCAGCATAGTTGTACGGGAATATCTTGACAACCGTTTTCATGGTAGGTGGATAGGAAATGGCGGTCCTATTGCCTGGCCAGCACGGTCACCTGACCTTAACCCCATAGATTTTTTTCTCTGGGGCCATATCAAACCCATTGTATATGAAACCCCTGTCAACAGTGAGGATGAGTTACTCCCGCGGAGGATTCAGGCTGCATGCGATCAAGTACGTACTATGCCACTGATATTTGAGCGAGTACGTCAGCCTATGAATCGCCGATGTCGTTTATGCTTAGATGTTGGAGGTAGGCACATGGAGCAGCTATTGTAATGGGCTTGTAGCGTAGTGTACAGTATCAGTGTACATTATCCATAATTTCATTTCCATTATAAATACAATGTATGAATCAGATATGTTTTTTTCAGTGAGAAACACTGACATGATTCGTTAGTCACATTCCATATTAAATTTACGTTTACGTTGATGGGAATTTTCTTTTCCTAATAAAATATTGTAATTACTATGTACAATACATATAATGATATTGTATAATATAATAACAATACACACAGTGTCTGGTTTTATTATCACCTAACATTGCAAAACTTACTAACATGCGAATGTAGTAACTACAGAGCCCTTGAGAGTAAAAAACATACACTTGCAATATTAAAATCAAATTGTAAGATGGCTAATGACTTTTCCTATGTTGAGTTAAATTCACAAATGTTTTATGTTTAGGTATACAGATTCAAAGATAAATAATATTGGGTATGAATCACTTTTCAAAACTGCATTACATCACTTGGTGGGAATTATACAGTATTTGTTTCAATTAATCTTCGTATTACACTGTAATGACAATGTACAGTCACGAGCATAAGTACTGCGACACCAACCAAATATTTTTCGCCCCTTTGTCTCCAAAGGTATAGAAGAACTTTTGTATTCAAACTCACAATTATTTCTGTATTTCATTCTAGCTACCGTCAAACGATTTTATTCAGCTTAGTATAAACCCTAGTGATGAAGGAGTTGACGTTATCTGGTTGATGTCGCAGCATATATGCTCGTGACTGTGCAGCAGTGGTAATTAATTCTTATCGATTTAGAAGTGTCGAACTGATTAAAAGAATCTCTGAAATTCAAATACCCAGTATAAATTAGTTAGGAGATTCAATTCAACCCGAGACCGCTTGGAATATGTCTGTATTTGAATAAATGTTCACAACTGTACAATTCATTAAATAACATTGGGCAATAACCTCGTAATGCCCAAACGTTTTGGTTCTAGTTATCATTCAACATTGGTAATAATAACTAACATATGACAGTAATATCTGCAGACCACTTGAAGATCGTAATTTGTTCCATCCAAGATACCTTCGGTGTTTCCTATGTTGAAAGAAAGATACATAAATGTTTGATATTAACAGAAAATAATTTTAGTTGTAAACGGTTAATAAAGAGAACATAAATTACATTATGTCAACCTGAAACTAATTATGTTTATTATTCAACATTCCTGGGTATAAACTAGGAAATTGGGGAGAGGAAGGGGGCGGGGGTGGAAAGGGGGGGGGGGGGGGGATGAAGGGGAAGACCAATGCCAGTGTTCGGCTTATAGCACATGCTTGGACGACACTGATTAATTTACTGTATATCCTGTAAATCATTAATGCTTAACTATTTTATATTTCATTATAGAATAAAGTGAACTTGTTTTTTTAATCTGTTCTTAGCACTTGAAGTCTCTAATATTAGTTTCAATACACCCATATATATATATATATATATATATATATATATATATATATATATATATATATATATATAATATATATATATATACTGTATATATATATATATGTACATTGTACAATATATATATATATTATATATTATATTTTGTCTGTTATTTACAGAAATTATCTTGATGTAGCATCATTTATTAGACAAGTAAATTTGCAGACAACGCAATCATAGGGAGAGTTATTAATTGTGTAAATTACATCAAAACAAAGATTTAGGCACATTAAACAAATTATCATTAAACTGACAGATGAAAGTCAACGTAGATAATTTATGTAGTTCATTAAGATGATTAAAGTCGTCTAGTGTCTGAGCTGGTTGGACCTGTGAGACTCGACGGTGATGAGTCAGGCGTTAAACTTTCTCTATCCCTTCAATTCAGTGGCCCCATTTCAATATTATGTCTGCTTATGTCTGCTATAATTATGCGATTTCACTGAGGTTAAGAATTACGTTTACGATTGAAAGGAGTAAGAAATAGTAATTCTAAGCCTTAGAATTCTACAAGTTCTATTAAAAGAATAATATTATTGTTTAATTATACCCAAAAATATATGCAAATATCGCCACACCTGATTTCTCCTCCATAACCTCTGGTCTCCAAGTGTCGCTCGGGGGAATACCAAGAAATTAGAGATCCTATAGTGACAGAGATCGACCAACCTCCTCATATTGGTGCCATTGGTATAATTTTTGTTTTCTTTTTTTTACACTCAAATTTCTCCCCACCCATAGGAAACATTCGGCAATATTAGTTCAGAACTTAAGGTACGGTCTTCAGATCAAAATTATACATGATCATGGATTTAAGGGGACATGGCTGTTTTTTCTGGTCCCTCTTCTCCATTATATATGCTTAACCCCATTAGTTTTCAGATTTTAAGACGTTCGGCCCATTAGTTTGGCGATTTTAAGACCTTTCGCCCGAATTCTTCGTCAATATCAAGACTATTCGTGTTATTTAGGTGTCGATCTTTTGCCTGGCGAACGATAGCGAGCCTGTAATTTAAGAGGCAGAAACATAATAATATAAAGCTAAATACTGTATATGAGCCAATAGATACGCCCATCCGCCCTTAATATCACTGCGTTGTTTGATCATTACGGGATCAAAAGTGCGACCAACTAAAATGAAGGCCGCTCTCTCGTACTACAGGCCCACTACAAGGAACCAGAGGGCGAACTTTACTTGTGAATAGAAGACAAAACATGGGAAAACAAAAGAAGAAACCTAAGTAGGGGGAGTGGGAAGGGAGGCTCACTTAAAATAACGTAGGTCATGCCGTGTGATAAATTAGAGAAGGGTTAAGGAACTGTTAAAGACAAGGAAAGGGAAGACAGAGCTAATGCTGGAGCCGAACAAATGAGGCAAGGGACGAAGAAAAATAGAGAAGAACTTAGTTTAGGGAAGGAGAGAAGAGAGAGATACAGTAAATATGTTTGCAAGTGTGAGCAAGTGGAAATGGAATATCATATGTATGAAATATTATCGACACCAGCACACAATCATAGCAAATGATTACGTGTTTAAAGATAATTTGTAACGTCATCAAAATGTGTGTATACTTTGTGCACAGAAGAGTGGTAAGTTTGGCAGCCGATGTATGCAGTAGTACATGAGACATTGATTAATTAATCAAGTAGAGTCGAACATGTATGTTATCTACTTATGTTGGTGTCTTACTTGCTCCCGAGACATCATCATTATAAGCTTCAAGTTCTTTTTTCTTCTTCTGGCGCCTAGACTACGAAAACTTCAGACTATTTAAAATAAGGGAAATATACATAATTCTGAATTAGCTTTCATTTGTATGTATGCATAATAATATGATAGTCTGAGTGCATGTGAGTATGTGAGTGTACATAGCCTATACAGGTATGTATGTGTGTGTGTTATGTGTTTATCTATTTGTAGTTTACAGGAATTGAGCAGCACTTCTGTTGTCCTGTCTAGCAGCGCTCGTGTTGTCCTGTGTATGCGCGTTTGTGTGTATTCGTGTTTGTGTGCGTATTCGTGTTTTTGGATGTATTCGTGTTTGTGTGTGTATTCGTGTTTGTGTGTGTGTGAGAGAGAGAGTGTGAGAGAGTTGCGTGGTCAATAAGCCTCGTCCTTAACTCCTGGACCTGAGAGTGGGAATGATCGCGTTACGTGTGACTCTTTGCGGTGACCAGCTTTCCACACAGACGTAAGCCACATGTCCCCCTCCCCACCCCTTTCTTCCCCTCTAGAGACCCTATTCTAACAGAGATTGGTTAACCTCCGCCATATTGGTGCCATTGGTGTCATTAGCCCCACCTTACACTATATCCACACCTATAATAAACATTTCGATTTTTGGTTCTAAATTCTACATAATCAGAAATGAATTAGTATCCAGTTTTCTGGTAATTACTGTACCAAACTGCTTCCCAAAGACAAAAAAGGACGATATTTCTTCAATTAATACAGGATTGATATTACTCTCCCATCCCTTCCACCACGACTCTCTCTATGTACTTTCGCAATGTCCCTTCCCACCCCTAAACATGTGTAGTAAGATTGATGAATATAGATATTAATAAATAATCTTTGTTAAATTTTACTTTAGTGCCTAAAATTATTGAGATTTCAATTTCTTCTTGTTCATTATCCCTTTTCCATTTTTCCCCTCTCACCCTTTTTGCTATTGATGCCGGTCTACGATCTACGATAATAAATGTTGAAATGCCTACATTATTTGGGCAAACACACAATGTGGGGTCTTCAACCGGGAAAGAGAAATACAAATATATGAACACAGAATACAGTTTATTGTACTTGAGGCATACACAGAATATATGAACACAGAATACAGTTTATTGTACTTGAGGCATACACAGAATATACAGAGTTTATGCAATCAAGCGATATTTCTAACACCATGCTATTATCATATAATCGAATATTCACGTTTATCCTCCTCCCATTATTTTCTTTCCTTCAACCTACTCCTTCCAACCCCAATTATTTCTACCTTTGCCATTTCTTTTTTCATCTTCCCACCTCATTTTCAGCTTTATTCATATGTCATTCATTCCCTTTCCGCTATACAGCCCACCACCTTCGTCGTGTTTGTATGTGTGGTGTGGGTGGGTGCCGGGTGGGTAGAGGCGAAGTAAGAGTTCATTGGTCAAATTATTACAAGCACACGCGCGCATGCTCGCTGTTTTAACCCTCTCGCTACTTAGATGTGCACACTCACAACCACGTATTAAGGATTAGATTCCCTGATAATATTTGGTGTAGGTAAAACGCAAAGTTAATGCAAACAGAAGAGTCTATAAAATTAGGCAATTTTGTATTAACGTTCGAAGATCAACATGACAATATGGGAGAGGGTGACAAATGAGTAATATATGAAGAACTAAAACGCTTGAACTACTTCCAGTTGTTTACTATGTATGTATCATAAGACGGTAAAACATATAGAACCTTAAATAAAATAGAAAAGAAAAACAAGCAGGAAAACAAACAATTCGAAGAAATAAAAATCCATACGTTAAAAAGAAAGAAATAACAGAACTGTAGAATGTAAGCGTAAGCACAAAAACAAAGGATAATTCAAACTCATGAAATAGCCAAATTAATAACTAATATTAAGGAAAGCAGGAATAAGCAAATATCAAAGAGTGAAAGAGGGGGAAAATATAGGTAATGAAACATATACATATTGGACATAATCGTCGAAAAAAAAGGAATAGCAAAGACAAACAAATGGAACTGAAGAGTAAGTGCAAATAATGTGCTGCTGCTGATGATAATGATGACGATGATGATGATTAAAGTCAAAGAAGAATATGACGAATAGGAAAGATAAGTCTGGAGAGAGAGAAAGAGTGTGAGAGAGTGAATGAGAGAGAGAGAGAAAGAGAGAGAGAGTGAGTGAGAGTGAGGGAAGGAAGGAAGGAAGGTGATGGATCAGTGTATACGAAGAAGGTAAACAGAGCGGGTTCGACTCCACCAGCTGCCCCCCACCCCTACCTCCCCCTCCACAGCTTCCACCAATATACTACCCGAGGCCGTATTGGCAGAGAGAGAGAGAGAGAGAGAGAGACTTGACATGACTTAATAACCTTAATAACCTATATTACCGCTCCCCAGAGTGGATGCGGCCTGATGGTAAAACATTTCGACACAATACATATTTTGTATGCAATAAATCAGTTACAATTGGGCATCAGTGTCTTAGCCATGTGCAACATGAGCTATAATATTACTAATCATAACATCAATGCAGTACAGTTTCTTGTGATAAGAGTCCAAGATAAACCTTGTTCACAGGAAGGCGTCACAACAATTTTAACAGTGTGTGTTTGAGAGAGAGAGAGAGAGAGAGAGAGAGAGAGAGAGAGAGAGAGAGAGAGAGAGAGAGAGAGAGAGAGAGAGAGAGAGAGAGAGAGAGATATTATTATTCTACTTTCAATATTATTCCCTGGATACAATGTACAGTGTAAACCAGTCGCCAATAATAATGATGCATGTTTAGTCATATCAGTCATAAGATTTACATAGAGTTACACTTTCGTTTTTATAATAACAATCAAATGTTATATATACAGGGAACGTTCGCAAAATCCAGTGAAATTTCGAAGCAATATATAGTTGTTTACATTAGCAATACCTATCATGCACAGATAATACAGTACTCTATCATATTAACACATTATTCATGAACATCTGAAACATCTTGGCATAGCAAACTTTTGTATAAAGATACAAAATAAGGTTAGACCTGTTGATTCCTATGCTGTCAACTGGAGGATTAGTTCCAAAGTCCCTCATTACAGCCAGCCCGTTGGTGTCACATTACTAAAACAGTCATGAGAGAGAGAGAGAGAGAGAGAGAAAGAGAGAGAGAGAGAGAGAGAGAGAGAGAGAGAGAGAGAGAGGCAGAGACAGAGAGATACATAGAGATACAGAGAGAGAGAGAGAGAGAGAGAGAGAGAGAGACTGAGAGAGAGAAAGAATACAACCATAATGGCGAATTAACAGCCTAGATGATAGTATAACAATCAGATTAAATTATCGTACCATGTTTAGTGTTGTACAATATAAAGTGTATCTCTTTTGCCTACTTACTTGGTATTTGGTTCGAAATATTAAATTATATTACAATTGCGTCATTACTTAGGTCCTAACAAGTTTTGCACGTAAATATCGTTGTGCTAATAATTATAACTATCAATTAATTATTCTGTAAATAACTTCCATCGTTTAATTTAATTTAATTTAAATATATTACGTAACATTTTTATTGACCTTGACCTTTCACCTTAATAGAAAACTTTGAGTGGGATTATTGTGACAATTATTATTATTATTTTTTTGTTTTAATCAATGGATTGCCGAACTTGAAGCAGCTTAAATTATTTGCAAAACTTAATTGTATATTAATTTAAATTATTTACAGCTATAGCCAAAGAAGTGTATTATAGTAATCTGTTTACTGATAGCCTATGTATAGATAAACTGTATACAACAAGTAAATTTGGGAAAATATATTGACCAGATAAAAACAAATAATTGTAGCTGACTTTTAGAATGATTATTGACCGTCGACGTTTACTATTAATACTGTATATACGTGTCTGATTGCTTATCAGTAAAAGGTTCATGTATCGGTTAACAACTGTCATCATCTACGTAGTTGCTAATTTATTTGGAAATAGGTTTCTAACATTTTGTACCCTTAGCAATGCTATATAATGAAATGTCTAAAGTTCATTTTACGAATTATTATGTGTTTTTTTTTTGTATATATACATTTTATCTAATACTATATAATTTACATTCAATAAATACATCATAAACGCTACAGCGAAATCTATTTTGCTTTAATATACTCTCTTGAAGTTTATATAATGAAGTTCACTGAGCCATCATTTAGAATTACGCGTCAATTACCGAACCAAAAACGTTCCTAGAAATCCCCGAGTCATCAATATTCGTGTAGTGCAATTTGAGTGAGGGCTCGGGAGACAAGAGGGGCAGAGCGAGACAGAGATGGAGGCTGGGTATCTGTCTTACGGGAACAATGGGCTTCATGTCACATTCCCGCGTCACTCCCTCCCTGCTTGTCCTCGCCTCCCCCTGCATAGCTTTCCTTCTCGCCCTTCCACTTATTGCTCATATCTCTCCGCCTGTTACACATTTTGCCTCCTCTTACAGCCTACATGTTCTTCTTTTACATATATTTCTCCTTCTTCCACTGCTTATATCACTGTGCCTGTTACATGCTATAATATAGATGTAGTGTAGGGATATAAGTTGCAGTGCGAGATGTTCATATGTAGCTATATGATAGATTTAGTGTAGGGGATATAGGTTAAAGTGAGATGTAGTGTAGGGCATAAAGGTGTAAAAGAACAAATAGGGATGTATGGAAGAAGGGGTCTGCCTCGTATGGGCCAATACGCCTTCTACAGAATTCCAACTTTCTTATGTTCTTCTGTATCTCCTCTTCTCACTGCTTAGATCTGACTACCTGTTACATATCTCTCCCTTTTACTTGCTGCTTATACTTCTCTGTCTACTTCATAATTATCTCTCCTTCTCTCACTGCTTATATCACTCCTCCTGCTTCATGTCTCTCCTTCTCTCACTGCTTAAGTCTCTCTGTCTGCTTCATATCTCTCCTTCTATCACTGCTTATATCTCTCTGTCTGCTTCTTATCTCTCCTCTCACTGTTCACATCACTCTTCCTGCTTCATGTATCTCCTTCTCTCACTGCTTAAGTCTCTCTGTCTGCTTCATATCTCTCCTTCTATCACTGCTTATATCTCTCTGTCTGCTTCATATCTCTCCTCTCACTGTTCATATTTCTCTGTCTGCTACATATATCTCCTTCTCTCACTGCTTATATCACTCTGTCTGCTACATATATCTCCTTCTCTCACTGCTTAAGTCTCTCTGGCTGTTACATATCTGTACTATTTTAACTGTCTATATCTCTCTGGCTGTTACATATCTCAGCTCCTCTAACTGCTGTTTTATCCCTGCCTGTTACATATCTATACCCCATTTGCTTGTTCAAACACACACACACACAGACACACACACATACACACATATGGTGTATATATATATACTGTACGCGTGAGCTACAAAATGTTTTAATACTCTCATATGGGCTCAAACCAGGACGACTGTCAACGCTTTAACTAACTCTACCACGGCGTGATATTTATATTAAGGAAAAGGGAAATCCTACTTGGAGAATGTATTTCAATTCATACACAAGTAGTAGGATCCATATTCCAGGATACCTTACAAGGATTATTTCAAGTACCCCCACGCAACTCAGGCTGAAACTTATTTTATTTAGTTCTAACCCATCAAGCACGACAGTCATTGATGTTAAGTATATCTCACAAATACACTTGAGCTACTAAATGTTTTTCTAATTTCATCTGGGCTCCAACCACCGACAAGCAGGACTACTGGCCATGCTTTAACCAATTCTACCACGGCGTGATAAAGGATACTGAACCTTTTCCTATCTATATTTTATTATAGTTGCGTGGGTGTACTTGTAAATATCCCTGTATGGTATTCTTTTGTGTAACTCATTGGTTTACCTTCATCGTATCGTCACTTCTCTTTCTTATTTGTGTTGTTAATCCTTATGTTCCCTCTCATTTCAATGTATTCATATATGGACCATCCTCCACATTTGTATTTCTCTTCCAACGCTTTTTTTTTTATTGCTTTTTTTTTATTATACCAAAACCCCTCCGTAAACTCCTCTGGACTCAATTGTTATTTTTTACATTTGTCTAGATTTTACGTATTCATTTGCATGTTTTCCCCTAAATAACTCCTCATCCCGGTTTTAAATGATGATATAATTTAGCATACATCTGATTACCTGATCAATATCATATTTTAATTCCACCACCGTTGGCTATTATTTTGCTAATTTATGCATTTACTATATATATTCCCATAGTTGTACTAGTGCAAACGTCCTGAGCTCCCCCCCCCCCCCCCATCCCCAAGGCTGCACAACATAGCTGACCTCCTTCACTCACCAATTTTATTACCTGTTTTAAGGAGTTCTACCCTCGTATATCACACCCACTCAGACGCCCTTGTCACAATCTGTATGAACCTCAGGTTTGAAGAATTGCTACCAAGCAGGACTAGCTTCTTTGGAGAGTCATCATTTATTGAGGTATCATTCAGTATTATCTGAATATTGACGTTTTGTATCTCGATCAGTTATATAGTGTATTTAGCCAAAGTTCTTTCTACGAGAGAGATACACATGTAGGATGGAATATGGGATTTGAGAAGATGGTGCATTGGTTACTAAAGAACAAAGTTCCCAGTGTCATGAGTTTTATGGAGAAATATTTTGCCTTCACGTCCAGGTTTTTTAAATAATTATTTTTGTTTTATTTGAGAGGACGATTTTCATTCTATTTGTTATTCTTTGAACGTATTCAGTATACTATATATGCTCATAATTAGCCGGTTGCTTTCCCTTGTCCATTTCCCTTTTCTCTGTGTTTACAATAATGTTTCATGCAGCATTTAATGATCAGTCTCATGTTTTACTCTACATATCGTCTTCAAATACCACAATCTTCTTTAATCTACCCTTAATGCTATAGTCAATTAAGCATACCATCTAAACACGCTTTTGTTTACATATTTCTGGAATTCAGGATAAATTATAAGCATATTATTTCATCACATTTTTAACACAACATACGTTCACATAGAATTACAGTATACACTGTCAAAAATGTCCATTTAATATGTATGTGTCAAAAATATATGTTTTCCTATTAATGACTTATAAGCATTTTCCGTGCATACACACTACAGTACAGAGGGTGTGAGCGAGGTTTTCTGTGGTTATATTGTTCCCAACATCAGCATTATAATGATAATAATGATGATAATAATACTAATAGTAATACTACTAATAATAATATTTTTTATTATAATTATTATTATTATTATTATTAGTAGTAGTAGTAGTAATAGTATTATTATTTGTAGTAGTAGTAGTAGTAGTAGTAGTAGTAGTAGTAGTAGTAGTACATAACTCGTTACAATTATTGCTAACATGCATAAATGTATTATATACAGTACATATCCACAGAAATTCACAGAATAAGGTTTTTAATCATCACAAAGATTACACCACATACATGGCCAACTTTCCTTCATGTTGGTGAGTTCTGGCCCACGCACCCGGCTCAGTATATGACTCTAGTTTAGATTACACCAATTCCACAACCCCAAATTTTGTATACAATCCTCTTGATGCCCCGCGCGCACCACCTTCCACTATTAGTAAGAAACTAGGACCATAACTCATCTGTAAAACATTAATGTTTTTAAATAACTCTAGTAAGGAAACAAAACAAAAGCGAGGCACGTGAATTAATGTAGTTTATTCTATGCAGACAAAATTATGCGTTTTCGTTGCGTGCACAGAATTATCAGTGGATTATATACCTTGCTTTTACTCCATATTTGGATAATATCAGATACAAAACAAACTAAAATAAAGTTACTACTTAAAACAAACACACAACAACGAACAAAGGGGTAAGAGAAGAGGAGTGGCGCAAAGCGCAACAAATGAGGTTTGGATCATCTTGGCTGGCGTTTTCTTTCGTTTGTGATCATTTATTCGTGTCAACATTTACTCGGGCAGGTCGTGTGGGAGGTGTGGGGCGGCGGGGGTTCCTGCTCTCCTGGGGGAGACTGAGAAGTCACTTGGAGAATTACTGGATTTGTATCATAAATATTTAACTACAATACGGAATTATCATCTGAATTTATATCTGCATGTCGAAATTAAGCTAAATGTATATAATCGATTACCAAATATATTTATTTAAATATTAGCCCTTACCTTTTTCAATCCCTTGATTACTAGAGATCGATCTAAGCAAAGTAGAACTTATCGTAGTATCAGGATTAAAGTGCAAAAAAGGTCTCGAAATCAAAGGGTTAATTGAAACAAAAAATCATACTGTGAACCAAATATATTTGAGTTCCTAGAATTGAATTGAACAAACAATATAAATGTCATCCACTTTTTTTATTTAATTTTGATGATGCCCTTTCCATACTATTTTCAAATACTCCTTTGCAAGAGGGATTAACTGTATTTGTCAATACCTTTTGATGACAAGCAATAGCATTCTAAAACTTTGAAAAGGACAGCTGTAAATTCTTAGGTGGGAATAAATTATGATGGCTTATACCTGCTGGTGGTAGTGAATGAAGATGATCCCTGAGAAGAAGACTAAAAGATGCTGGTGGTGGCAATAGTGATGCTGATGAAGGTTTATTACTTAAGAAGCCCTGATGGGTGAAGGAGGAGGGTATGTGGGTACTGGGCGTTGGGGTTCTGGCTGTTGTAATCCTTAGGTGAAATTTATTAATAATACTTTAGGATTACAAAGTATGATCCTTATTAGAACAAAAATACTATTCCTAAAGCGAATGAGACACTTATTACCATCTGTGTTAACCTTTAAATGAAGCACAAAGAATATAGTAAAAGTAATTATTTGTTTAAGAAAACGATGGTAATTTTCATAGATGAGTATATAATTAGACTCGAAAGTAATACAATTACTGTAAATATATAAATTGTTTTCGAATGACTCTTTTGAAGGTCCAAGACACCCGCACTGCAACAATCCCGGACAAAGAGGCTGTACCCTCAATTCCACAGTTGCCTGAATCTGTTACCCTTCATGGACCAGCCTCATCATCCACTCAGAGGCTCAACCCGCATCTGCAGCGCCCTCTCTGGTGGTCATCAGGCGCCATGCAGAGGACAGTATTCTATAGGGAGAAATTTCGCGCCAGCTTTGTTATCATAGGAGACATTTTGCATGCATCGTGCTGAGTGATTCACCTGTCCTAACCGGTATCATACGATAACTTTATCTCTCAAAATTTATCATCAACAATGGTTCGGTAGCTTATGAGATAAAGTTTCAAAATAATGTTGTCACTTAAATCATTTTATCTTCTGTGTGGTTTCCGATACCTAGCAAAACGATCCCATAAACGTCGCATTGTGAATGGCATAAACAGCTTTTGTAAAGTGGTTGGTTGAATTCTATCTAGAGAATGACGTACCAGTAGGTATCAGTTCATCTTTTGTACTCTGTCCTCGGGGGACACTCATATAGTCAAAACCTAACACGTTGGACAAAGCGTGTATTCACATATATTATGTGGTGGCAGTTACATTATGCTCAGATTGAATAAAATAAATAAGTGTACATAATATTAACCAGCTCATATTTATAACCGTGATATAATAACGATTGCATTAGCTATTCATTCCTTTTCTTGACTGTAAATAAATTTTCATATAAATACGTTAGTTTATAACCTTCTCAAAAGTCAAAACAGCAACATGATTAATCAGAAGAAAAGTCTTACTTCGTGCATACTTCAAAACATGTTAAATATATTGATAGGCACACAGAAGTGTGAAGTATGTAGAACAACCTAGGAGAGTGCATAGTGCATACTACAACAAGTTTACGACGATTCACCATATTATTCAATTATGACTTGAAGCTGTTTCTCAATATTGTAGATAAACCATTTCAAGCTCCAGTAGGCGTTTCTGTTCTGTTTCTGGCTACTATTAGTCGATTTTATTCAGATTAGTAACGGTATATGGAAGTAAAAGGGTTGATTGAGATAATATTTACCCTTTTAATACCCACAGATACTTCCTAAGCTGCATAAAATCGTCTAATGATAGCCAAAATAAACTGCTAAAACGCGTCAGAGCTTCAATGGGTTAAGGCTTATTTACGTTTAGGATATGGTAATGTTCAGTTTATCATATTAACTCACGAGCACTAAACAATCAAGGGAACAGGACACTAATAATCATATAATAATAGGTATTTTTATGCTGTTCGGCCAAGCAGCCAACGGAACAACTACTACTTCATATTTTTTTTTTTTTATTTACATAAATTTGTTCTGGACATATTAATGTGCAGTGCACTGTGCCTTTTTGTCTATTGTGTAAACCTTTTCCTGTTGCTGATTTTGGTTTAATGTTTATTTTACAGAATGTTTAACGCGTTTTGGATATCTAGGATATTTTGTTCCTTTTCAATGTGGATTTACAATACTGTATTTTTATTATCAAACATTTAAAAATAAATTTGTGTTTATGACTGATTTTACAAATATTTGTTTTCTATTATTCCGTTAGTCAATTAAAATCGAGTGTTCTCCAACGACATAATCGCTATAAAATATGTATTCAATCGTACAATATGTCACCAATAATATATGCAGACTATTAACAAGTGTGCAACCCCGGCAACATTTTACTGTACACTTTTTAATGTGTAATAACATAAACGGTAGGTTTATATATACTGCTGAAGGTATACAGTAGTTGTAGATAAGTTGTAACGTACCGGTATATAATCAAGAGATATTTTCGAAGAGATATTTTAGAAGAGATATTTTCTCTCTTGGGCTGAAACAAATCCTCGCGAATACATCCTAACGGTATATTTAAGAAAATGAATCGACAAAATTATATACAATCTTCATTTGTGCTTTGCGTCGTGGGTTACTGGCTGGAATTTGACATATAATGTAAATGCTGACTATTTGGGTCGGGTTGATGATGGATGTGGGGAGTGTGAGTGTGTCAGGGGTGTGGTGGCGTGTGTAAATATTAGTGCCAACATTAATCCCTTATGAGGAGACCATCACCCACGGTTTTGTTGATGTGGGTGTCTGTGATTGCAAACTTTTATGATCGAAGGGGCGAGATATTTCATCAGTTTTGGAATGCCATATGTATATTTATTGATGCGGGATAGAGCGCTTATGCTGGTATTAACATAAGGAAGTATTGTACTTACGAGGATTGTATGTTTTTATTGTTGAGGGTGGAGGTATTTCAACAACAAATTGTGTTTCCGTAACGAAAATTAATGTATGGAGAAAGTGAGAGAGATTATGTGCGTGTGTGACTGTATGACCCAAGTTTATAGGCAGTGCATATAGGCTAAAGTATTTAACCCCTTCTCTACCAGCGACGTCTTTTTATTTTGTTTATATATTTGTTTTGCTATATTTAGACGATTTTGTGCAGCTTAACAAGGGTCTGAGGTAGTAAAAAGTGATAAATGAGACAGTTCGAAGAAAGGTTGATTGCTGAAGGACCATATTAAACACAATAAGATCGTCTAACAGTAGCCAGAATAAAATTAAAATTACGTCTCCGGTACATAAAAGGGTTATTAACCCTTTTTGTACCGGCGACGTCCTTTGAACTTTATATATTTAGTACAAGCACATGTACAGCGGCGCTAACAAGTCATGTCTCAGCTGTCATTACGTTTGGCTCGCTCTCTGCTGTATTAATGTCTGTCAGTTGTTGAATAGGGTGGATAAGTATAGGAACATGTTTGTATATATCACTCGAAACGAATAAATAATGTTTTAGATATTGCTTATACCAATTATTGATCAAAATATACTTGGTGCCGAGACATCACTTATTAGGCCGACTGTACACGGTGAAACATCACCAACCTACAATGGGTATACTGAAGTCTGATGTTTACACACAGATTGGTCTAAGTATGAAACCAAAACGATCCATCAGAAGCCAGGACATTAGTCAGGAGGGTAAATATAAGGGAGTGGGGAGGCAAGTATATACATTTCATCTTCACTCAATATATAATTGAGGAGGCACGTTAATGTCAGATACTCATACTCTCTCTCTCTCTCTCTTTCTCTATTTACATATCTCCGTGTCTCCATCTCCACTCCACCCCAACTCAACCAATAAGACAAGGTAAGGGTTATATTGGCCTTCTGCTTGAGTCCGCCTGTCACTCGGCGCAGCTCATAACTCAACAGCGCCCACTGAAATGATCGCAGACTCGACCCCCTTCCTTTTTTTAGTCAACCAGAAACCAAACAAAGAGGGTTGAGGGGTAGAGGAAAAATCAATCTAGCCTCGCCCGTAGTTTCGAAGTTTGCTCATCTGGAATTATCAACTTATTTTATAGATCCACCTAATTATGTTATCAACTTATTTTATTGATCCACCTAATTATTTATATATTTAGTTAACTATGAGCTGGATTTAGATATTTCATAGTCAGCATTTATTATTAGATTTTTAAAGTGAAAATCGGAGGTGTTTTTACGGGGAGAGAGGCCTACGAATTGCTGGAGGGAGAGAGGGAGGCCTATAGCTGACGATCACAGGGGAGGCCTATAGGGACAGTGTAAGGGAAGGGGAACCGAGGGGGAGACTCTGTTTATTCAACTGGCGAACACATAGATGAGGCTGACGAGCGCTTAGCCTCCCCTGCCAGAGGTGAGGTGGAGAGAAGGAAGCAAAGGGATAACTAGTATGTGAAAGGAGGGAAAGGATTATTCAGAACATGGAATTAAGGACGAAGATGAAACATTGCATATTAGGTATAATGACGCTGAACATGAAGAATTACCGAAATTAATTGATGCATGGAAATAAACATGTGTACAGTTATCGGAACAGATTGCAGAATGATTATTTGTTAAATGTTAGAAACTGCCATTCCTGGAAAGAGAGAGAGAGAGTATGTTTGAAAAGTTAACATTCTGAATAACTTTTATATTGCTTTCGAACACTAGATAATGTTTGCACAATTTGGAAGTGAAGTCCAGAAGTCATCATGTGTACTGTAGGTGAACAATAAAATTGCTGCCACCACCACACTCTGTTTGTCATCAGTCTGATTGGATAGTGTACTCACGTATTTCTTGAGTTGGGGAAAGTCATATACATGCACTATGATTTGTCAACAAGAGAAAGTGTGTTTTTATTTAATGTTGGTGAGCTTATGGAAATAAACATGAACTATAACAATACATAATTGCAGTACAGTATTGTCTGGATATGAATGAATTGGTCATGAATAATTTATATTTGTCTTTCTTCACGACCTAACACATCAGTCAATTAATATGATAACTCACAAGACCTCTGTACTGCATAAATTATGTATCCATATACATTATGCATAATATATCTATTTGTTTGGGATCAAATATAGGGGGTGGATAAGACATAATTGATTTGTAACCATATTTTTTAGACACTGATCGGTAATTTGGCATGCAGATAGATATGACCCACCATATATCCTGTGCCAATTTGGAGCTAAAGATGCATACCCATTCCTGAATAAACCACAATGGGTTATGGAAAATTCAATTATTATTCATCGTCTTCTTTATTGAGATAATGACCTGTATTTTGGCAACCGAATATACATGGGTTAAAAGAAGGTCCCCAAAACACTTTTGGCGGCCTTTATGGAGATATGGAGCTGAAATTGGGAAGCCAAATAAGTAGGCTACCGTGTACAGGAAGTACACAATTTTATTTTATTGTGCTGCCTACCTAACATTTCAAAAGTTGGGACATATACTTTATTTGTATTAGTCAAAGTATTTGTAGATAAACCTAGCATGAAATATTGCATCTATATACACAAGACATATATTAAGTACCGGGTTCTCCGTAAATATGTTGTTGAATTATATAACTGCATACAACACATTAGACAAGTGGGGGTCTCAAGAATACTGATGCAGCGCCATAATTGTTATATGGCACCCATATCGATATTACCTACATAAATATGCTATATACGTTATTATATTATCTTGTTCATCCTCTTTTTATATACAATTTATTTGCAATATAATTACTGTATATATCATTTTTTTCACTAAGACAGAGCTTTCAAAGAGGATTTCAAATATGCTTGTCACTCTATGATACCAGCAATACTAATAATTTGATAGTGTGTTCAGATACAACACTCGCATAAACAATACATACCCTCAAACACGCACACACGCACACGCACACGCACACACACACACACACACACACACATATGCGCCACTTCAACAACTTTCTCTATAGATTTGGGGCTTGTGCATAATGAATCATGGGTACTGGCCTGGCAATTAACAAACATAATTTTAGCGAGGATTTAACTAACCAAGTACTTACAAAATATACAGATTAATTGATTTTGTTCTTCTACTTGGGGAAAATATACTTAGCTTTGGATAAGAAAATATTATTTTGATACCTTATTTGATATATATACCAATTTGAAATGTAAATGGCAAAGATGTATCAGTCATAGAATGTTCCCCATATATATTTTGTTGGATAGGAAAACTGCATACCAATCCTTGCATTGCTGGGGGATAAAACAATGTTATGTTCCTTGTTTATACAGACATTAAGCACACATTTGGCAGTCACGGAGTGGGATTGGAGGTTAAATAAATTATTTTGATTTGGCGCGATAATTTTTGAGATTCAAAGTTGATATGTTGCGGTCATATATAATTTTAACCTACTGTATATTATACAGAAGTGATTGTTCTTACTCAAAAATTACCTACGCTGTATTAAAATTTAGCCATAATAAGTAATTGGTTATATAATAGGATAAATTGAATACATTATCAAGCGAGATATATGGAAGATCAAGTATAAATACGACACAAGTGCTGCATACTAGTATGCTTTCGTTCCTCTCATGCAAGGGGTGGCAATGATGGTGGTCCTTGTTTACCCCATATAACCCATTGTATATCAAAAATATATGATCGGTCATTGTACTGTCCCCAAAATATTACAATAATCATATTTGGTGAGCATAAACTCTTACCCCTACAAACATCCATACACTTAATGCGTAAGTAATACTTTATCATAAGGCCGTGACCTAGTGGCTACATTTCTATACTAGTAATTCGAGATAGTAAGTTCAAATCCAATTGTAAGTGTGTGTGATAATTTGGGATTAACACTTAAAGTCAGTGATCAATCAGTTCGCGTCAAAATATGAAACCCAAATTATTGCTAATACTGTATTCTTAAGCAAAACAAAAAATATATATATAAATAAATTAATACAAAATAAAACAATTTGTAGGCCTATACATGGTGGTGGCACTACCAGTAATTTCGTATGTTGCCATTCATATTAACCTCGATCGATGCCTCAATTTCATATTCTAAATCCTTTATAAACTGTTGAATCACACATAATGCAAAAGTTTTTGAAGATTCCTTCACCAGCAAAATAACCGGTCTTCATACAAGTGTCTTGAAACTTTTGACCATAACTGTACCTACCAATAATGTGTGCAATATTTCGGTAAATTAAGGCTTATATGAATACCAAATCTGTATAATAACGTTTCCATCTAATTAATCTTGAATTCATATGCACTTTTTTCATAACCTAACAGAAGATGGCACATTAAGGGGACATGGGCCGCTTTTCTGTCCTCACGCTTAGCCCCATTAGTTTTCAGATTATATGACCATCGGCACATTAGTTTGGCTATTTTAATACCTTTTGCCCCATTTCTTTGTCAATTTTAAGACCTTTCGTGCCATTTAGGCGTCGATATTTTTTCCTGGCGAGCGATAAAGAGCCTGTAATTTTTAGAGTAACCGGCCTGCGGCCGGAAAATGTTTCTACCGAAAAATGTACAAAGTAATCTTGTAGGGGGTCTAGGGGGGGGGGGGGTTCTAAGCTTGATGGAAGTCTAGCGAGGAAACTAAGAGATAAAGGAATACATTAATTGATAGACCAAAAACTGGCCCATCTCCCCTTAAAGCGGTATTCTCCACCAACCGACACGCCTTCCATTTTGACCTACATAATTAGAACGCTCCCATAATTAATATTTCCATCAAACCTGTAAATATTTGCTGTGGGCGCCAACCAGTCTGGAGGTAATTTTTCCCAAAGAGAGACACAAAAATAGTCCAGTGGTCGTGTGATGGCGGTGCGATTGGTAGACCAGGGTGATGGGAGGGTCTGGTTGGCGGCTGGGTGAAGTAGTCTTGTGGGGAACTATTCTAACTGGCTAATACTCAGGATAAACAAGCAGATTATTAAGTATCTTGCATATCTTCGTATTTGTGTGTGTGTAGTTTGAATACTGGATAAAGTTTGTGCTATTTCATGTAATAATGGGAAACGTGTGTTATTTAAATAAAAGTATTTGTTTATCTTTCTCTAGAATATATCGGTTGATAGTCTTATCGTCTGCAAGTACATTATATATTTGTTTTAGTATCTTTGAGCTTGTACGTGTGTTCACTAAACCCAGCCAGTGCCCTGTTGATAAATAAATAATAGAGATGTGTTATTATAATAGGGTAATTCTATCTCACTCCCTCTGTTTAATAGCAGGTATAAGTCAGGATATGCAAGTATATTTAAACCACTCTCTCTCCACTCTCTCTCTCTCCTACCACTCAGCTCCCCCCTTAATTACACCTCCGTATATGCTGGCCGCCACTTGATTTTTGTTTAATGAGAAGTGTGTTGTTTACTCCGGGAGGACTGCGGGCTGATGAGAAGTGTCTGCTTTGAATGTTGGACGATCTCTGCTTTTACTACATTTATTTTGTATCAAGCTGATCTATTCATATATTCACAGTGTGTGCGTGTGCTTTTGTGTGTTTTGCTGCAAGATGTATGTTAAGTTCACCAACTTCCCTAACTTATAAAATGTATAACTAATATGTATAATATTAATTTATGTGTATACTGAAACTTATTATGTTTGTTTTAAAATACCATGGTTACGGTATGCCTATGAATTCGTGATATTATTGCATTTCATATTGAAAGTAAATATTAAAAGTAAGAGTGTCTGTTGAGAAGTTACTGCAAAAGGTATGTCAAACTTAGCATTACCGGTTCAGTCATAATGTACCCAGAGGAGGTAATATTGCGATTTAAAATTTGAGTAACTAATTATGCAGTCTTCCATTTCCGAAAGCCCAGATCAACATGCCATAAACAGCAGGTTCCCTTGTTGCTGCCACTACACTAGAATTGAGGAAAATTATGTCATTTTATGCTTTAAAACAGTACAAGCTAAACTTTATCTTCATTGATGCATAAGAGGAATAAGCCTTCAGATATTATTTACTGAATTCCGAGTACATAATATGTACTCGGAATTCAGTAATTATGAAATATATTTAGTAACTTAATATTTGTTCAGCTCACCAGAAGTTAGTTAATCCAGGGCGTGTGATTATTATAACAAAGTCAGCAACACGAAGCTTTGACGTTGCTTGATTTCTTCATTGGACTGGCTTAATTTCAACATCCAGACGAAAAAATGGGCAATGAGATAACATTTTGAGACTATTGATGTGTGTTCTAATGTGGTGGTAGCAGCACATCCATTTGTTGGCATTCACTTGATGATTTCGGGACCCTGATTCCAGGATCCATTGAGTGCAACAATGATGTCTGTGTGTGTCGAATTCAGCAAGAGTGGCAGATTTACCTTACTTTTTAAAACTCGCAACAGTAAATGTGGATCGTCATGTCCTTCACATTACAAATTAATCTAAAATATATACCAACAACAGCAATAACTGCACTTCACTGACGTCATATCATAGTAAATTATGTGGCAGCAAACAGAATGAAGCCTTTATACAAGATAATACCTTTGTATCATAACTTCATAAGTAAGTTTTTAAATGTATTGTCATTTATTTTGTATTGGTGTAGGCCTATATGAATAATACATATATGCATCAAATATGGTATTCATTAGAACATTAACATTTTAAACTCATGTTTGTGACACACACACACACACACCTGCAACATAATCCTCTCCCGAGCTCCCGCGAGATAGAAAGAAATATGCGCAAGATCCCCTGAAGTATTAACCGAAATTGGCCATATTTCAGGCCAGATTGAGAATTTATGAAAAAATATGAATTTGTTTAAATCACGTGGAACATTATGGGGGAAAGAACACATTGTCTCGCAAGTAGTTTGTATTAATTGTTTACTCGATAGTTTGTTTTTTGTTTTGTTTCTAAAGGGGTGGATAGCTGTCCCTAGAATGTGACAACAATACATACACACGCACAAATATACTAGAGGGAGATACATCAAAATGCAATGAAGAATTTGGGAAAACACACATTAGAATACCTAATATGATACAGTATTTGTTTTTTTTTTGTTTTTTTCTATGTGATTGAGGGAGGCAAAAGGCATAACTGCCTATAGCGAGTGCCTCCCCCATAGTTGAAAGAGTGACAGGGCCAAAATCAAGGGACGTTCGAGCCAAAATGCCTGGACACACGGAGTTTGAAGCAATTTAAGTCATAGGAAGAGGGAAAGACTGATTCTGGGAGAGAGTTCCAGAGCTCAGATGTTGAGTAGAAGAAAGTTTGAGAGTAACGTTTCACTCTTGGGTTGGAGAGTTGCACAGAGTAGGGGTGGGATTGAGTTGCAAGACGGGTACCACGTGCCCTACGTAAAGGAGGTGGTATGCACTGGGATAGCTCTGAGGAACACTGATTATTATAGTAGCGATAGAATAGCGAGAGAGATGCAACATTGCGGCGGAGAGAGAGAGATTGCAGAGAGTTGGTGAGTGGACGGGAGTTAATGATACGAAAGGCTTTCCTTTCAACTTTGTCTAGGAGAGCGGTGTGAGAGGAACCTCCCCACACATGTGAACAATACTCAATACAAGGGCGCACTATGCCCCTGTACAGAGCAAGAAGCTGTGCAGGGGAAAAGAACCCCCTAAGGCGGTTGAGCACACCCAGCTTCTGGGAGGCTGCCTTAGCAAGACTGGTAATATGGTCCTTCCAAATGAGAGCAGAAGAAAAAGAGACACCAAGAATATTGAGAGAAGATGAAGGGTTGATTTTTGTATTGTTGAAGAATAAGGGATAGTCCGCTGGGAGATCCTGACGGGTAGATAGATGGAGAAATTGGGTTTTGGAAGCATTAAAGTTAACAAGGTTTTCTCTGCCCCAATTGGAAATAGTATTTAGATCAGAATTTAAGAGTTCTATGGCTTCATTACGTTTGTCGTTGAGGGATTGCTGGCTGGGGCGTTCTGAAAAACTAATGGAGTAGTGTAAGGTTGAGTCGTCTGCGTATGAATGGATGGGAATTAAGGTACAGTTAAGGAGATCATTTATAAAAATTAGAAAGAGAATAGGAGATAGGACAGAGCCCTGAGGAACACCGGAGTTTATAGGGTGAGGAAGTGAACAATGGCCGTCCACAACCGCAGCTATGGAACGGCCAGAAAGGAAATTAGAGACAAAGGCACAGATGGAGGGATAGAAACCGAAGGAGGGTAGTTTAGAAATTAAAGATTTATGCCAGACTCTATCGAAGGCTTTCGATATGTCTAGTGCAATAGAAAAAGTCTCACCGAAGTCCCGAAAGGAGGATGACCAAGAGTTAGTAAGATATGAAAGAAGTATATTGGTTGATGCTGATGCTTTAAGGAAATGTTTGTAAGAAATATATTTACAATACAAATTTAACAACACTTGGAATATAAGCAGAATCCACTAAAACATGCACTGTACAAACAATAACTCTAATATTTATTAATGCCGATTTATTTCAAGTAATTTTTCTAATTTCACCAGTAATAATTTAAAGATCAACACAAACAAGTCCACCGAAACAAAATTATATCTTCCCAAAGGATCGGTGATAATGTAAACCATGTAGACTACATATATACAGTATAATATGGACATCAATATTTTAAGAAAATATAAAATATATTTGTGTCTGACTACGTTGATTTTTATTCTGATCCCTTTTTTCCGTCTCTCTCTCTCTCTCTCTCTCTATATATATATATATATATATATATATATATATATATATATATATATATATATATATATATATATATATATATATAGTATATAAGTAAGCAAACGTTCTGAATCACATGGTTGTTCATAACAGTACCACAAATCATACAATTTGTCAATGAGCTAATGGCAGTGAACCTCATGTAATAATGTACCTCATAGTTTGTTTTCATCAACTAATCCGATAAAGGTTTATTGCTTTATTGATAACGTCTATTGTAATGAGTGTCACGTACGTATATAATTATTGGATCCAATGTGAAAGGCATTGAAGGTGTTGGATAGGTGTTGTGTCACTCCTAGGAAGCAAACTGGCAAGACATTCACGGTTCCTGTATATCAATTATTTGCATTTCACCAGTTTTCTCATTGTTTACATTTTTAATTCCAGCACTATTGTCTTAATGATCTCAACCTTCGGTAGAGCTTCAAATAGTAGAAGTTGTTACTGACGAGTGTGAACATGTATTTATGCTAACGAGGACATTGTGGTTGTAACAACATGCAGAGCAGGTATGGATAAAAGAAGACCTTCAATACCGTCGAATTTAAATATTCTCTCACAGCTTTCTTTCATGACTAATTCAGAGACAATAAGACCATCACTTTATCCCGAGAACGTATTAAGCGAAGAAAACGACACAAGTCTTGTGAGGAAGTGTGGTGGAGTGGTCTTGCCACTGGACTGGTAATCCAATGGTCCCTGTTCGAATCCCGATGTATCAATGTGAAGATATTATTGGGATGGAATTTGTACAATGAAGACACACTAATGCTCTATCATGGAACAAAAACCAAGTTTCAAGATCTAGAGAAATTAATGTGGAATATTGAGATAAACTGGGAATATGTGATTAAGCATGTATAGGTAGAGGAGAGTAAGGATAAGTGTAAATGTTTCGTGTACTGTAATTATACGATTTGAATTCTCAGAAGTGCCCCAAGAACACCAAAGAGAAGTGTATGTGTGTGGATAGTTATGTGAGTGCAGATGAGTATGGATGAGGGTAAAGGCGAGGGCTAGATATTACCCACTCCCCCTTCCCGACATCTCATGACAGGCCGAGCACAGCGGGTGACCGACGGAGAGTTGAGAAAATTTTAACGTGGGTGAATTTTTAACTGGCTACCCCCGCCGCGCCTCAGAATGCTGGGGTACCAAGGGACGCACGGTCACCTGGGAGCTCCTACTCTGCGTCATCCTTAAGACTTTTGGCTGTACTCATAAACTTTACCATTAACCCCTTCAGTACCGACGACATATTTTGTATTATATTCTGTCAATGCTAAACGAGACCATGAAGATTGACCAGTGACACCTAGGATCCTATTATCAGCCCACCAAAATATTATATTAATATTATATGTGTTCGTTTGACATTTGTTCAGAAATTCCTGTCCTAGTCTGTACATACGTATAAATAACACAAAAGCAACTCCTGAACACATACATGTTGATACGTTATAGGTTTGTAAATTACATTTGAACACAAACTGACTCTCTCTCTCTCTCTCTCTCTCTCTCTCTCTCTTACCTTGCATTCTATCCCGATAATTAATCTTAGCTCCTACTACACTTCCTGCAGCAGCATACTTTACCTCGCCCTCTCGCTCTGGGTAGTAGGCTATAACTTAAAACTCGGTGATTTTCGTCCATTTTAATGTGGTCATATATGTTGTTCTCTAATTTTTCTTTTTTTTTTTTTTTTTTTGCTTATGGAAAGAGTGAACAGATCATATTTGTATAATATTATATTGACTCAAATTCTACTTTCTTTGTTCTCATATTTGGTGTGAGTATCCTAGATTCGAATCCTTGGAGTACCACATGTATTCATTACTTTCATTGGTTTCATTAGTTAGGTGTATTCGTATATTAATTGGTGGGTTGGTGAAAACAAATATGAATTCTTCTGCATTTGAATAATTAAAGTTTGAGGTTTTGAATTTGTTCTTCATTTATATCATAATTTATGCTCATATCGATTATTCATAACACCTCTATTAATATGTCTCATAGAATATCTTTCATATAGCTTACCCACACTACCTGTTAGAATAACATTAACGTTATTAGTCCCATCACTCCAAGAGCTCAACCCTAAGCTAAATAACATCGTCTAGCTGTAGTGGGAATGTATACTAAAGTGATATTCATGTTTAGTTGTGTATTTGAGATTTTGTTTCTTTGCTATTAGACGTAATATCCGAGTTGAATACAATTATCTCCCGGTAACCTGTCCAATGTATGAGTGGCTATTAATTTAGCAGAGACAGATTAGTTGTGGTTGGACATACAGGTGTTGTAGGAATGTTAAAACTGCTGCGGTGCTGTAGCCGATTATTATGAAGAGATTTAAGGGGAGGCAGACCGTTTTTCTGGACCCTGTTCTCCCTAATGTTTAGCCCCACTAGTTTTGAGATTATAAGACGTTCGGCCCATTAGTTTGGCGGTTTTAACACCTTTCGCCCCACTTTGTTGTCAATTTTAAGACCTTCCGTGCCATTTAGGTGTAGATTATTTCCTAGCGAGCGATAGCGAGCCTGCAATTTTAAGAGGAAACGGCCTTCGGCCGGAATATTTTTCTACCGAAAAATGTACAAAATTTATCTTGAAGGTGGGTCTAGGGGGTGTTTTTCTAAGCTTGATGGAGGTCTGGCGAGGAAACTAAAATAATATATGAATAAATGAATTAATAGACCAAACAAACGGTCAGTCACCTCTTAAGTGATGGTGGTGCTTATGGTGATAGTGGTGGTAGTGGCAAGAGACGCTTCACCAAACAGAGATTAGACAACCCATGACATCCGTGTACGTCCTTTTCTGTGTTATACCCACTTTCAATACACAGATATATTACAAGGATCAAGATTACACCCATTGCTCTAATGTACAGTCGGGAGCACCATTATGGGGAGATGGGTCGTTTTTCGGGTCCCCTTTCTCCTTCATGTTTACCTCCATTATTTTATTTTGTGTTTATTCAAGTACATTGGGGTTTGTATTTGATATTAATGTTAAAGAACGGGGTGTTACTTATATTCATATGTTTGCCCCATTAGTTTGTTGATGTTAAGACCTTTCGTGCTATTTAGGTGTCGATTTTTTTCCTGGCGAACGATACTGAACCGGCCTTCGGCTGGGTACAAGTTAATCTAGAAGGGGGGGGGGGGTCTAATGGATTGTTTAAAAGTTTGATGGAGGTCTAGGGAGAAAACTAAAAACAATCAATATATGAAATAATCGAACACAAAATATACCCATCTCCCCTTAAACACGATTATATTTGTATCTGCTTCTATCTAGACGAAACACTGCAATGATTTATCATGTCCAAGACATTTGTAAGACTCATTAATTTTAGGTTTACATTGATTATGTTAACAACAACATCTACAAGCTATGAATTATAATAATTACGTCATGATTGTTACAATTTTAGATTTGATATAAAACCAGTTAGGTATTCTCAAACCCTCTCCAGTTTGAGCCCGAATCTTTGTTCCACAGCCGCCGAACATTACACTGCCCGTGAGCAGCCTTTTGCCCGCCCCCCAACGAGGTGATTTGTTATAGAATAAAGTGTCAACATTGGTGACACAGAAACTACGATTGAGTGTCCTAAATACGTCATGGTGAAAATATGGTCTAGCTTTGTGTTCTAAATTATCTTAAGTGTTGGTGATTGTTGTGATGGTGGAGGAGGTGAGGGTGGTGGTGGAGATTATGTAAGTTATTGTGGTGATGATGTTGGATGGTGACGTGATGGATAAATTGTAGGTGAAGGTGGCGGTAGTTAGTGGTGGAGACGATGTAAGTTATGATGGTGGTGGCAATGGAGAACGTGACGCAGATATACTGTATGTGATGGAGGGGGTTGGCCATGAAGGATCAGACGTACTATAGTTATTGGAGGTGGCGGTGGTGGTGGATGGTGTGGTGGAGACGATGTAGGTGATGGTGGTGGCAGTTGTATTAGCATGTACTGTACATTGATGGAGGTGGTGATGACGAAGATGATGTTAGGTGTTGTGTAACCCGCAGAAATGAGTAAGTAAGCTTATCTGCACAAGCAACTTCGATATATTCTTCCACCTATTATGGTTAATCACTGTCCTTACGGAAAACTAGATATGATTAATGTATTCTATATACTACTTTTATAACAGTAAATGTATTAATATCATAGTTGAACAGTACGTTATGTACCTAAATTATGAGTTTGAAATGTTAACCTTTCTGCATGTTTAACTAGCTGAGGTGCCCGGTGTTGCCAGGGGGATAATCGAAGTATGGGTTGTCTATCTTGGATGGGGGGGGGGGGAGTCCGTCTTCCTCCCCCCGGGGGGTGAGGGGACAAAATTAAATCGCTTAAAACTTATTCTGGCACCCTCTTCGTATGCATGCCAAGTATGGGTTCTCCATCTTGAAAACTGAGGGAGTAGTTCGTGAACAAACAGACAGACTCACAGAAAGTGCCCTTAAATTGCTTCAAACTCCGTGTGTCCAGGCATTTTGGCTCGAACTTCCTTTGATTTTGGCCCTGTCACTCTTTTAACTATGGGGGAGGCACTCGATATAGGCAGTTCTGCCTTTTGCCTCCCTCAATCACATAGAAATAAAACAAATAGTCATATATTCATGGAGTTTGTGTAGAGCAGCTGATATGTGGTCACATTAATAATATAATTGGTTGCCATGATAAAGATTAGGATAGGGATAAAGACAATTATTATGTCACACATCGTCCGGCATTATATCAGAATGGAGATTTATATTCTGGATTTCCTTTAAAGAAATTCACTTGAATTGATGATAAAATTATATTAGGTTACATGCATTCCACGATGTGCAACTCATTGCCAAAGAAGTGCCCACCCTACTGAAAAGCATACAAACAACAATGGAAAAGCAGACATAAGTCACCAAAACAATGCAATCCTATACACGTATACGGAGATGGTACGAATAGAAGCATTTGTTCTCGAATCCAGAACAAAACTGTACTGAGCATAACAAAAACACCGTCATTGGTAGATCTCCATTTATAAAAACTGATCCGGCTTTAAGTCACAACGTTTACAATTAGTAGGCTGCCTCTTAAAAATCATTCGGAATAAAACATCCCGAGAGGAAATGCTGAGTCAGAGATATCCTAATGACCTATTGTTAAAGAGTGAATATCATTAACTCTGAATAATGAATAGGCAAGAGTAACGGGAAGAAGGGGTAGAGGAGAGAGGTACTCTTTATATTTAGTGTACAGTCGGCCTAATAAGTGATGTCTCAGCACCAAGTATGTTTTGATCAATAATTGGTATCAGCAATAATTATAACTTGATGTATTCGTTTTGGGTGAGATACACAAACATGTTCCTATACTTATCAACCCTATTCAACATCTGACAGACACTAATACAATCCAGACCGAGCCAAACTTAATGACAGCTGAGACATTTGCTTATTAGCGCTACCGTACAGTACACATATCTACTAGTTTAGTTAACGCTTCGACAACTTTGCAATGCAAAACGTAATAATATCGTCTACTGTTGGCCGGAATTCAGGAAACGAGGCATAACAGTGTTGAAGGTGTTCTCGAGGTACTTTATACACCTCTTTACCATGAATCATCTGCCGTAATTTAAACAACATCGTATCCTGTTAGCACGAATAATATGAAACATGCGTTATTACTTCGTAACGAATGAGATAAAGTCAAACGCAATGTTTCTTTGTAGTTTCTTTGTGGTTCCAGTTTGTGCTGGATTTTGGTTCTTCAACAAGTTTTTATAGTACTATTCAAAATGCTATTGCTTCTTCTAGTTTCATATCGTAGTTCAAATATGCAATAATATGGACCACTATGTTGAAGACTAACCCATGACAAAAGTTAAAAGATTTCCGATAATTCATGGAGTAAAACATATCTAATTAAACCTGGATGTCATCGTAATGCAGAAAATGGCCTGAGAAGTCACGTCCCAGAAACTCATGAACAGGTTATGAAGATTATATGTTTGTATTATTATTATGTCTGTTTTTATGAAGTCCATACAAATGCAAACTTTGCAGATTAAAATGTTAATCACTATACACCTTAATAATGGGAAAGATATTGAATATTCAATTAATTACTGAAATATACAATAACGAAAGGATTATTTGTTATATATTTAAATAGCGCATATTGTTGACAGAGCAAATTGGTGATGGGAGAAAGACATTAGGGTTTGTCGTATAGCATAATTACTAATCTCCGATCAGAATGCGTGCGTGCCTGATTACTATTAAAACAGTAACAAATATTACAGTCTAAACACACAACCGCTGTCATTCCAACAGAACAATAATAATCCGTAATCAAGCCTCCCCATACACACTACCCCACAAAGCCAAAACCTGGCACCGTGGAGAGGTACACTACTTGAGCTATCACTGTCCCCTCCGAGATAGGTCATTTCTGAAGAGGACAACTGAAGTCTGAAGATTATGAAGATGATGTTACACATGCAACCCTCTCTTCTTCCCTCTTCTTACACACACGCATGCGTATATATATATATACATATTAATGTATGTATTCATCTATAAATTAAAAGCATCCGACTATATACTGCAATTAGCATTAATTTCCATCCTCATATTATATTATCTTCTCTAACTCTCGTATTTTTTGTTTAAGGCGACCGAGAGAAAACGAGCACTTTAATATTTCGTGGCGTGCAGAATTCATAATAAAAACCTCATTTGCATATTAATAAATGTGCGGTGTGATGGTGTAGTGGGCTGGGTGGTGGTGTTGGTGGTGGTGGAGGAGGGACGTGGGCACCTTGGGGTTTAATTGCCGGACTAAGTGTAAGGACGTGAGGCCCGAACACTATTTATTGAAAGACCGCAACGCTGTCTGTCATTCCCTGTTATTTTGTAACCCAGCCCTTAGATTATCGTATATACATATATATTTGCATCAGATTAATTAGTTAGAGTTATATTTAAATGCAAATATTAATTATGAACACACGGTACATTTGGCAAGAATTCCAGCTAACCCAGAGCTACATATATTTATGCTATTTAACCTATTTATAAAAACAGAAATGTGAAACGCAAAAGGCAAAAGTTAACAAACCGGTGGGTAGGTTAAATTTGTAGATTGTAATATAATAGTGAGAACAAAATTGTTCTCGTGATCCATTATTAACTACCTGATGATTGTTTTTAATTATATGTCACAACCGGTATATATTTGAGTCGATGTTACTACTACATTTCTTTCTCAATGTTTGACCATCATTTTGTGTAAAATAAGTATTCATAAAAAAATATCTGTATTCTGTTCACTACGTCATTGTCTATTAGATTTGTCATTACCAAGAAGTTACTATCTTATATAGATCTTAATGCAGTTCCTTTAATTACTTACGTTCTTCAATAATCATGTTTGTGTAGGTATTATCATACACAACCTCTTTCATCCAAAGCAAAAGACATTCCTCATAAAATATATGTACGTAATTATGTAAAGCTCGCTATATTTTAATAATTGTATTTCTTTGTTCTGCATAAATATAGCCTAGAAAGCTAAATCCTGAAGGGTTTGGTGGTTCCCTCTCGGCTTGTATAGCGAAACACTTTATTACTTTCGTATATTTAGATAACGGAACTAGTCCTATAAGGGATCGAATCCAATTGACGAACGTATATGCGCCTCTGATTTACCGTGTTCCAGGGCAACCATTCGGACTTGACACTATGGTATAAATTTGGCTACATAGCCGCTCACGAACCAATACCCAACTAAAAACTCGTCCTTTCTTACCGAGTACAAACGAACTATAGTGTTGGGCATGGGGTTATGTGGTTTACGCCTTTTTCTGTATACATTCTGCGGGGTCACATTAAACGAAACAAACAAGGATGTTTGATTCTGTTTTGCATCCAACAATGATATTTATACAGTCCCAGCTTAAGGGTCAGTTTTAAGTCATATTCTTCCTGTACGCCTTTATGCCAATGGTACTTTTTTACTGTTTCTGGTCAAATCTTATGCTGTGTGTGGCAAGCCATTTTAGTCCCAAGAGTGTATAATGAATCTGGGGGTCGGCCAATGCATCCTCTGCCCCAGCGCCATCTGTATATAACACTGGTAATGTCTCCGTGCTCTAGTGGTTCGATCCTGACTCTATCACTGTCACTCCCATCACCAGTCTCTCACTCTCACATTCACTACCACCACCACTACCATCACTAGTATTATCACCACCGCTACTACCACCACCACCAACAACGCTATCACCACCACCACCACCATAGCTATCACCACCACCACTACCATCACTAATATTATCACCACCGCTACTGCTACCACCACCACCAACACTATCACCACCACCAAAGCTATCACCACCACCACTAGCTTCACTAATATTATCACCACTACTACTACCACCACCACCACCACTACCATCACAAATATTATTACCACCGCTACAACCACCACCACCAACACTATCACCACTACCACCACCAAAGCTATCACCACCACCACTACCATCACGAATATTATTACCACCACAGTATCACCACCATCACCACCACTCTCACTACCAGGCACACACAATATCATCACCATTACCACCAGCCACCAGCACCATCAGGAATGTAGCTGACACTACCACCACCTGCACCCATATTGTCACTCTCACCACTACCTCCATCACCACCACCACCTGCACCACTATTATCACTCCCACTGTTAACACGACCACCATTATTACTAGCACTACCATCACCTGCACCCATATTGTCCCTCTCACCACCACTGCCTACACCACTATTTTAACTCCCATACTACTAACACCACCTCCATTACCATTATCACTACCACCACCTGCACCCATATTGTCCCTCTCACCACTACCACCTGCACCACTATTATCACTCCCACTGCTAACACGATCACCATTACCACTATCACTACCACCACTTGCACCCATATTGTCCCTCTCACCACTACCTCCATCACCACCACCTGCACCACTATTGTCACTCCCATGCTATTAACACCACCACCTGCACCCCTATCGTCCCCCTAACTAATTCCACCATCACCCACAGCACCAGTCGCACTCTCACTCACCACCACAATCTCCACAGTTACCACCACCACCACCACCAACAACAACACCTTTACCACCAATTTAACTCTCATCTCTGTAAATGACACCACCAATCTTACTCTCACTACATACACCACTCCCTCCAACACTGCCACTACCATGCCATTTTCTCCACCATTACAGCCAATACCACTACCACTACTGGCATAACTACTGCACCATTCATCACCACAGTTATTACTACCTCGCACACCACTGCTACCCTGTTTCAAATAGGCAGGCCAGAAATTGTGAACCCTAACCTCTCTAATTAAAATAAGGGCTGGGGACAATTGGCTGCATATTTCCACACCTATTCCCTGGCCGACCCTTCCCAATTGGTAGAACTATTAGCTCGATTATTCTCGTCGTTTGTGAGTTATAGATATTTAATGCTCAAGAGTTTTGACCTACTTAAGAGTGTACCATCCCTACACATCCAGCTGACTGTTATTTGTATTATTATTGTTATTACGACCCTCGTCACCACGATCGCCTCCATATTGCCATCTATACCACTGTCACTGTCACCATCAACATAGTTATCATCGTCATACTGTCACCACTATTATCGTACTGTCATTATTACCACCATCATATTGTGACCATCATTACCATCATACTGTCACCATCATACTGTAACCACCATCATACTGTAACTATCACCCCCATCACACTGTCACCATCACTACCATCATACTGTCACCATTACCACCATCATACTGTAACCATCACCATAACCATAATATCACCATCACCACCATCATACTGTCACCATCACCACCATCATACTGTCACCATCACCACCATCATACTGTCACCATCACCACCATCATACTGTCACCATCACCACCATCACACTGTAACCATCACGACAATCATACTGTAACCATCACCACCATCATACTGCAACCATCACCACCATCCTACTGTCACCATCACCACCATCATACTGTCACCATCACCACCATCACACTGTAACCATCACCACCATCATACTGTAACCATCACCACCATCATACTGTAACCATCACCACCATCACACTGTAACCATCACCACCATCATACAATCACCATCACCACCATCATACTGTAACCATCACCACCATCATACTGTCACCATCACCATCATCATACTGTCACCATCACCACCATCATACTATCACCATCACCACCATCATACTGTCACCATCATCACCATCATGCTATCACCATGACCACCATCATACTGTAACCTTCTCCATCATCATATTGTTACCATCACAACCATCATACTATCACCATCAATTATCTTTCTAATTTATATCAACGACATAGATGAGGGTCTCACCTGTACAATCTCAAAATTTGCTGACGATACAAAAATTGCAAATAGCGTACTCTCAAAAGAACAAGTAGAAGATATGCAACACAATCTAGATAAGTTGTCATGTTGGGCCCAAATTTGGCAAATGAGTTTCAATGCGGATAAATGTAAAGTACTACATATCGGATACCAAAATGAGAAAGCAAACTATTTGATGAATGGCACTCACCTTAAGAATGTAAACAGAGAAACCGATCTGGGAGTAACAATATCGAGTAACCTAAAACCGAGTCAACAATGTTCAGAAGTTGTTAAGAAGGCAAACAAAATAATTGGCTTTATAGGCAGGTCATTTGAGCATAAATCCAAATAAGTTATCCTAACCCTTTACAATTCCTTAGTCCGCCCTCTTCTGGAATACTGCGTTAAATCCTAGTGCCCTTATTACCAAAAAGATATAGACAAGCTAGAACGAGTTCAACGTAGAGTTACCAAAATTATACCTAGCCTAAAGAACAAACCATAAGAGGAGCGTCTTAGATAATTAAATCTATTTCCTTTAACCAAGCGCAGATTAAAAGGCAACTTAATTCAAGTGTTCAAAATCATTAAAGGCATCGACAATATGAACTGTAGTAAGTACTTCACTATCGACCAATCTAATTACACGCGGGGAAACGGGTGCAACATTATTGGTAAATCTTTTAACTCACACGAAGCTAAAAATGTCTTCTTCAATCGAGTTGTCAACTTATGGAATGGGCTTCCCCGAGATGTTATAGACTGCAGCACCGTTGATTCATTTAAACTTCGCATAGACAAATATATCGCACCAAACCCGCGACTGACTGCGTTTGTAAATGAATAACTATATTTTATCCTGCCCTCAGTTACTAACCCATCTGTCCCCTACTAACTTCCCAATTCTGCCACGGACATTAGTTCCAGGGCAGTAGTTCCCTTTCCAATGTACCCTTACCCACTCTAAACCACTGTTTGGACACTTGATCCTCAGTGTTTTGGAGGACAAGCAGCCTAGAAGGGTCACTAGACCTGTTGTTGCTTGATTTCCTTTGTACTCCTTTGTACCACCATCATACTGTCACCATCACCACCATCATACTGTCACCATCACCACCATCATACTGTCACCATCACCACCATCATACTGTAACCATCACCACCATCATACTGTCACCATCACCATCATCATACTGTCACCATCACCACCATCATACTATCACCATCACCACCATCATACTGTCACCATCATCACCATCATGCTATCACCATGACCACCATCATACTGTAACCTTCTCCATCATCATATTGTTACCATCACAACCATCATACTATCACCATCAATTATCTTTCTAATTTATATCAACGACATAGATGAGGGTCTCACCTGTACAATCTCAAAATTTGCTGACGATACAAAAATTGCAAATAGCGTACTCTCAAAAGAACAAGTAGAAGATATGCAACACAATCTAGATAAGTTGTCATGTTGGGCCCAAATTTGGCAAATGAGTTTCAATGCGGATAAATGTAAAGTACTACATATCGGATACCAAAATGAGAAAGCAAACTATTTGATGAATGGCACTCACCTTAAGAATGTAAACAGAGAAACCGATCTGGGAGTAACAATATCGAGTAACCTAAAACCGAGTCAACAATGTTCAGAAGTTGTTAAGAAGGCAAACAAAATAATTGGCTTTATAGGCAGGTCATTTGAGCATAAATCCAAATAAGTTATCCTAACCCTTTACAATTCCTTAGTCCGCCCTCTTCTGGAATACTGCGTTAAATCCTAGTGCCCTTATTACCAAAAAGATATAGACAAGCTAGAACGAGTTCAACGTAGAGTTACCAAAATTATACCTAGCCTAAAGAACAAACCATAAGAGGAGCGTCTTAGATAATTAAATCTATTTCCTTTAACCAAGCGCAGATTAAAAGGCAACTTAATTCAAGTGTTCAAAATCATTAAAGGCATCGACAATATGAACTGTAGTAAGTACTTCACTATCGACCAATCTAATTACACGCGGGGAAACGGGTGCAACATTATTGGTAAATCTTTTAACTCACACGAAGCTAAAAATGTCTTCTTCAATCGAGTTGTCAACTTATGGAATGGGCTTCCCCGAGATGTTATAGACTGCAGCACCGTTGATTCATTTAAACTTCGCATAGACAAATATATCGCACCAAACCCGCGACTGACTGCGTTTGTAAATGAATAACTATATTTTATCCTGCCCTCAGTTACTAACCCATCTGTCCCCTACTAACTTCCCAATTCTGCCACGGACATTAGTTCCAGGGCAGTAGTTCCCTTTCCAATGTACCCTTACCCACTCTAAACCACTGTTTGGACACTTGATCCTCAGTGTTTTGGAGGACAAGCAGCCTAGAAGGGTCACTAGACCTGTTGTTGCTTGATTTCCTTTGTACTCCTTTGTACCACCATCATACTGTCACCATCACCACCATCATACTGTCACCATCACCACCATCATACTGTCACCATCACCACCATCATACTGTCACCATCACCACCATCATACTGTTACCATCACCACCATCATACTGTCACCATCACCACCATCATACTGTCACGATCACTACCATTATACTGTCACCATCACCACCATCATACTGTCACCATCACCATCATCATACTGTTACCATCACCACCATCATACTGTCACTTTCACCACCATCATTATGTCACCATCACCACCATCATACTGTCACCATCACCATCATCATACTGTTACCATCACCACCATCATACTGTCACCATCACCACCATCATACTGTCACCATCACTACAATTATACTGTCACCATCACCACCATCATACTGTCACCATCACCATCATCATACTGTTACCATCACCACCATCATACTGTCACCTACAACACCATCATTATGTCACCATCACCACCATCATACTGTCACCATCACCACCATCATACTGTCACCATCACTACCATTATACTGTCACCATCATACTTTCACCATCACCATCATCATACTGTTACCATCACCACCATCATACTGTCACCATCACCACCATCATACTGTCTCATCACTACCATCATACTATCACCATCACCACCATCATACTGTCACCATCACCAATATCATACTATCACCATCACCACCATCATACTATCACCATCACCATAATCATACTGTAACCTTCATCATACTGTCACCATCACCATCATCATACTGTCACCCTCACCACCATATATCATACTGTCACCATCACCACCATCATATTTTCACCATCACCACCATCATACTGATAACCATCACCACCATCACACTGTCACCATCACCACCATCATACTGTAACCATCACCACCATCACACTGTAACCATCACCACCATCATACTGTAACCATCACCACCATCATACTGTAACCATCACCACCATCATACTGTAACCATCACCACCATCATACTGTAACCCTCACCACCATCATACTGTAATCCTCACCACCATCATACCATAACCATCACCACCATCATACTGTCACCATCACCACCATCATACTATCACCATCAACCATTAGTGAGTTCACTGCTCAATAGGTGGCGTTCTGAGAGTGAGGGTCTGAGTCTGGAGGGTGAGACGGTGAAGCACTTGAGCGAAGCAACCAGCCGCTTCAGAGATGGAGCTGCTTCGAGCCATGATGGATGCTTCACATGTCTCACTCCCCAGACTGGAACAAGACCTCACGGGCTTCACCGTGTTGAGCGGTGGAATGTACAGGCTCTCAGCCTATGCCCGAGAGGGAGTAGTTGGAATATAGAAAAAAAAAAAAAAAAAAAAAACACCATCATACTGTAACCATCACCACCATCATACTGTAACCATCACCACCATCATACTGTTACCATCACCACCATCATACTGTCACCATCACCACCATCATACTGTCACCATCACCACCATCATACTGGTACCATCACCACCACCATATTATCACCATCACCACCATCATACTGTCACCATCACCACCATCATACTGTAACCATCACCACCATCATACTGTCACCATCACCACCATCATACTGTCACCATCACCACCATCATACTGTCACCATCACCACCATCACACTGTCACCTTCACCATCACCACTATCATACTGTCACCATTACCACCGTGATACTGTCACCATCACCACCATCATACTGTCACCATCACCACCATCATACTGTCACCATCACCACCATAATACTAGTGTCACCTTCACCATCATCATACTGTCACCATCACCACCATCATACTATTACCATCACTACCATCATACTATCACCATCACCACCATCAGAATGTCACCATCACCACCATCATACTATCACCATCACCATCATCATACTGTAACCTTCTCCATCATCATACAGTTACCATCACCACCATCATACTATCACCATCACCACCATCATACTGTCATCATCACCACCATCATACTGTCACCATCACCACCATCATTATGTCACCATCACCACCATCATACTGTTACCATCACCACCATCATATACTGTCACCATCACTACCATTATACTGTCACCATCACCACCATCATACTGTCACCATCACCACCATCATACTGTCCTCATCACTACCATCATACTATCACCATCACCACCATCATACTGTCACCATCACCAATATCATACAATCACCATCACACAATCACCATCACCATATAGTCATACTGTAACCTTCACCACCATCATACTGTCACCATCACCACCATCATACTGTCACCATCACCACCATCATACTGTCACCATCACCACCATCATATTGTCACCTTCATCATCATCATACTGTCACCTCCACCATCATCATACTGTCACCTTCACCATCATCATACTGTCACCATCACCACCATCATACTGCAACCTTCACCATCACCATACTGTCACCATCACCACCATCATACTGTAACCTTCACCATCATCATACAGCTGTCACCATCACCACCATCATACTGTCACCATCACCACCATCATACTGTCACCATCACCACCCTCATAATGTCACCATCACCACCATCATACTATCACCATCACCACCATCATACTGTCACCATCACCACGATCATACTGTCACCATCTCCACCATAATACTGTCACCATTACAATCATCATACTGTCACCATCACCACCACCATGCTGTCACAATCAACACCATCATATTGTCACCATCACCACCATCATAGTATCATCATCACTACCATCATACTGAAACCTTCACCATCATCATACTGTCACCATCACCACCATCATACTGTCACCATCACCACCATCATACTGTCATCATCACCACCATCATAGTATCACCATCACCACCAACATACTGTCACCATCACCACCATCATACTATCACCATCACCACCATCATACTGTCACCTTCACCACCATCATACTATCACCACCAGCATATTGTCACCATCACCACCATCATACTGTCACCATTACCATCATCATACTGTCACCATCACCACCACCATACTGGCCCAATCAACACCATCATATTGTCACCATCACCACCATCATATTGTAACCATCACCACCATCATACTGTCACCATCACCAAAATCATATCGTTAAAATCACCATACTGTCACCACTACCACCCTCAAACTGTCACCACCTCCACCACCATCATACTCTCATCACCACCACCAACATACTAGTCATCACCACCACCTACATATTGTCCCCACCAACCACCACTATCATACTGTCACCACCACCACCATCATCATATTGTCATCACCTTCACCATCATCATACTGTCATTACCACCAACAACGCACTCTCACCTTCACTACCATGCTATCATCACAACCACCACCTATATATTGTCGCCACCAACCACCACCACCATCATCATACTGTCACCACCACCGCTACCAACATACTGTCACCGTCACCACCACCACATCATACTGGCATCACCACCACCATCATACTGTTTTCACCACCACCATCATACTGTCTCCACCACCACCATACTGTCACTACCACCACTAACGGACTGTCACCACCACCACCAATATACTGTCACCACCACACTGTCATCATCACTACCATCACACTGTCATCACCACTATCATCATACTGCCACTACTATCACCAACACCAATGCCTCAGTAGATATAACATTACCTCCATCTCTTCCCACTGTCACATAATTTGAATTAGTCTGATAACTTCTATACTCCGATTTGTGTGTTGTTGTTGTTTTTGTTACATGTGGGTGTAAATAGCACACTGCAGACAACTTAAGACGTGAACTTTACCTCTTCAAAACCATAGGTATATATTGTTGACTTAATTTCCATCTGATCTGTAGTCCAGAGCAATAGCAAGTGACTTTACGTCCTCCAACACTACTACTGATTCTACACTATATATATAACGTGTGTACAATATGGAACCAATAGACTGTGACGTAATTGAAATACATAATCAACGTGTCATGATATTTTTGCATTGTAATTCAAACTGTTCTAATACCTTTTTAACATTTATGAGACATATTACAAATTTGCGTTGCAATTAATGGTAAGCTAATGAAACTTTCTATCATTCCACGGACTGCCACATGTGTTTGTAAAATTTCATTAATCGATTTTAGGAGTATAGTTGGTTGTTGGAAGGAACATAATAATTGATATTGGTTCAGGAGTAATTTATCGAGAGGACTTTCCTAGTGGTTAAGGCCCCATTAATTGCTCTTTCCATTCACATATGCATAGCCTACATGAGTTGCAGTTGGGATGTGTGTACATGCTTAGATTGATATGCAGGATTCGAAGTTGCATAATAAATTGTAGGCAGTGTCCACCATCCTTTAACTGTCTTCGTGGTGCGATGCAAAAGGTGTTGATTTTCGGTGTGAGCGTCCTGGGTTCGAATCCACGGACTGCCACATGTGTTTGTAAAATTTCATTAATCGATTTTAGGAGTATAGTTGGTTGTTGGAAGGAACATAATAATTAAGCTTCCAATGCGATCCATAAGTGCTACTCTATGTTCTATATTATGGACATGGACCTTTTATTATTGTGGTTTTCTTTCTTCTATTCGTTGTCTCTTGAAAAAATAAAAATTGCACATATATATTATAGTGTACCACTTTTGTTATTGCCACTACCACCATCACTGTTGGGCCACCATCACCACCACCATTATTACTGCCACTACAGCAACTATAATCACTGTCACAATTTTCTACCACCGCCATGATCAATATTACCATCGCTAGTCACACTCATAATCTTAATTTACTACCAACACTCCAACCACTATTTATTAGCAAGAATTCAAGCAGATATATTTTGTATAATTACCACATCAAAAAGCACGAACAATATCTATACCACTCCATCCATCTACATAAACAAATAACGAGCAACACAACCACAATCACTACTGACAACGCCACCACCCTCAGTGCTACCATCAGTCATCGAAACCACTCGTCGAAAGTAATGCCTCTTTCGCCTCATTAGATACCCTCAACGATATCACAACCTTGATCTTCGACTATCAGAATATAATGACCATCATCATTAACTCATCATTACTCGTCACCACATTCATTAACACCACACTTGGTATTTATACATTCAAACAATATTCACATACAATAACAGGGTCAGCACCAACGCCAATAAAATGGACTTTATGTCTATCATAATATATCATAATATGTTTTCCATTACGTTTTGAGATTTTAAGACGTTTGTCCCATTAGTTTGGTAATTTTAAGACCTTGTGTGTCATTCAGGTGTCTATTTTTTTCCTGGCGAGAGATGGCGGGACAGTGGTCTACCGAAGAATGTACACATTTATCACGAAGGGACGTCTTGGGTGTATTTTTCAAGCTTGGTGGAGGTCTAGGGAGGATTTTTTTTTTTTTAAAGTAAATCAAATATAATAAATACGTAAATAAAATAAAATAAATAAGTGAAAATATAAAATACAAATCTCCCCTTACGGTCATAACCATCACATTAATGAGCATATGTTTGGGAATGAAATTAAATAATTAAGATTATTACTACTACATAACGGGCACCACATACACCCCATTATTAGCAACAATATCAATACACAGTATACTGCAGCCATCGCCTAAATCAGCCTAGCTACCAATACCACCATCACCTAAATCAATGCAACTACAGCTGTCTCTACCAATCCTACCATTACCATTACCATTAGTCCATTTAGTTCACATCATGTTCAGTACCATATAATTTTATAACTGGAGAACAGGCTGAAAACTAGTATAATCCAACTTATTATATCCCATTTAGTTTTCATTATAACTTCAAGGCTATGCTGCATGATCTCAAAGGCTAGGTGCCGCCAGCAGACCCATTTTCAAATTAACTTTACATACTGCCACTGTCTGTACCTTAGCACACACAACAAATAATAATAAAGTAGGTGTGCAGTTTTCGCATCACCCCCCCCCCCCAAAAAAAAATGCATACGCAACTCTGCGACCTAGAATTCTGAAAGTAGTATTGAACTTCTTAGGTAAAATCGGTTTATATAGGCCTACAGTATATTATATATATATATATATATATATACACAGGTATATACGGTATGTATATATATAGGCCTATATATAAATATCGCAAATACACATAAGCTACTAAATGTTTTTTATACTCACAGCCGGACTTGAACCACCGACAGTCAGAACAAGTGCCCATACTTTAATCCACTATACCACGGCGTGATAGAGGATATTTGTGTGCAGTGGATTAAAGCAAAGACACTCATCCTGACAGTTGGTGGTTCATGTCCGCCTTGGAGTATATAATTACAGTATATATAATTACATTTATGATCACATGGAATCTTAACCATTGGAATATTTATCTATAATAAGGTCAGCGTAACACTATTTTGTAGCATTTTGAATATGGTGTAATTCAAATCTAAAATATATATAAGAAATGGTGACCATAAAATCTGCGACCTTCACCATTCACCTTGACCTTTGTATAACAAAATCACAAAATTTAGACAATCGTTGCATTGACCAACCGAATTTGCCAGCAAAATTTGGTGACGATACGTAACCTGTTCAGTACAGTTCTGTCGGTTTCATTTCATGCTGGATATTAAGACGATTTAATTTAGTTTATGAAGGGCTTCCATGAAATTAGCAGGTTTTCAACTATCTTAATCCTTTTTACTACCACAGATCCTTCATAGGCTCCACAATATCGTCTAATTATAGCTAGATTACAATACAAAATACGACACCGGTACACAGAGTGTTAAACAGTCTAGGAAGAGTTTAAAAAACATTATTAACACTCTTCTTTTGTTTTTTGGCCTTGACCTTTAACCATAAGTACTATAATATATATATATATATATATATATATATATATATATATATATATATATATATATATATACAGTATATATGATTGAAATATATGTTATTTAATTAAGTAAAATGAAACTAACAGTCGTCAGTTTATCGAGAATTTAGTATTTTTTATGATGAAGGTTAACTTATGACCTTCATCTGTGACCTTGACCTTTATGTAGGATTTTATTGTTGTTTGCTTTGATGTAATCTAGAAAATCAAATAAGTTTGTCAAATTTCATTAAAGATCATCAGTTAGTTTCAGAGGTATTAAAGGAATAGTTGATCTTGACCTTTACCCTTCATGATGTCTGAAAATTTAAAATTTTTATTTTCCCTTAAAGCACAACTGTCCCAACAAATTTTGTGAAGTTTACATGAATAGTAAAACAATAAGCATATTGGCCTTATATATGACGTTGACCTGTGACCTTGATATATCGGCATTCCGAATATGCATGATATGCCGAATGAGAATCTTACATTAAATAGGAAATACTAGTAAAATTCATATTTCAACCTTTAGCCTTGACCTTTGACCTTGACCTTCTACCTTAGAACTTCTTATCAGGGATTTAGTTAGCTTAACAGCAACGTTCGTATGAGCTAGCATTGTGAATATGGTGTAATTTGTATAAACACTTATTGATTACAAATAGTGATAATGTACTGTGACCTTGAACTTTGACCTTTGACTAAAAAATAAAATACATATATTTGGATGGTCGTTGCATTGACCAACTGAGTTTGCCTCTATAATTTGATGACAATACCTTAAATAGTCAAGGAGGAGCTTAGGGAAAATGATAAATACTGTTGTTTTGACCTTGACCTCTGTCCTTGGCTATTACAATATGTATGTGAAATTTGATATATATATTTAAGTAATAAGCCATAACACAGCCATTTTTTCTAAATTTGAGTAATCATTTTTAATAAATAAGAAAAGTTGACCTTTGACCTTTATGCAAGAGTACAGTTTTGTTTGCATTGACATTGCCCATGAAAATCAAATAAGCATGCCTAATTTCATTAAAACCCATCAGTTAGTTTTATATATATGATTAGCATAGTTGACCTTGACCTCTGACCTTTATCTTGACTTTATATGTCTCAACATTTATTATTTTCCCTTTCACTTAAAATGAAACTATCTCCCCAAATTTGGTGAAGTTTGCATGAAAAGTAAAGAAAATAGCATATTGACCTATTATTTGACCTTGACCTGTGACCTTGACCTTTCATATGGAATTGAATAGTTTATTGTATGACCTTGGCCTAGGTATTCCAAATATATGTGGTAAGCCTAGTGAGAATCTAAGAGTTAGTATAAGAAATACTAGTAAAAAAACTATTTTGACCTTTGACCCTAAACTTTGACCTTACCCTTCAGTATATTCATCTAAAATTTAGGCAATATGATATCAAGGTTACCAGTACATTGTATAGTGAACATGAAGACATTTGAATAAGAACTAAATATATATAGTATAAGTTGACCTTTGACCTTGGCCTGTGACCTTGACCTTTTTGTAGTAGTATTTTTTTTTTTCATTGACATTGCCAAGGAAAATCAAATAAGCATGACTTATTTCATTAAAACCCATCAGTTAGTTTTATACATATTTATAGAATAGTTGACCTTGACCTTTGACCTTCACCTTGACCTTTATGATATGTGTCTCAAAATGTGTTATTATCTTTTTCATTTAAAGTGCAACTATCTCACCAAATATGGTGAGGGTTGCATGAAAAGCCAAGAAATTAGACATTAAATAGAAAATACTAGTAAAAATCATATTTCGACCTTTAACCTTGACCTTTGACCTTGACCTTCTACCTTAGAATTTCTTATCAGGGATTTAGTTAGCTTAACAGCAACGTTCATATAAGCTAGCATTGTGAATATGGTGTAATTTGTATAAAAACTTATTGATTACAAATAGTGATCATATGCTGTAACCTTGATCTTTGATCTTTGACTAAAAAATACAATACATATATTTGGATGGTCGTCGCATTGACCAACTGAATTTGCCTGTATAATTTGATGAGAATACCTTAAATAGTCAAGGAGGAGCTTAGGGAAAATGACAAATACTGTTGTTTTGACCTTGACCTCCGTCCTTGGCTATTACAATATGTATGTGAAATTTGATATATATGATATTTAAGTAATAAGCCATAACACAGCCATTCTTTTTAAATTTGAGTAATCATTTTTAATAAATAAGAAAAGTTGACCTTTGACCTTTATGCAAGAGTACAGTTTTGTTTGCATTGACATTGCCCATGAAAATCAAATAAGCATGCCTAATTTCATTAAAACCCATCAGTTAGTTTTATATATATGAATAGCATAGTTGACCTTTACCTTTGACCTTTTTCTTGACCTTTATGTCTCAACATTTATTATTTTCCTTTTCACTTAAAATGCAACTATCTCCCCAAATTTGGTGAAGTTTGCATGAAAAGTAAAGAAAATAGCATATTGACCTTTTATTCAACCTTGACCTGTGACCTTGACCTTTCATATGGAATTGAATAGTTTATTGTATGACCTTGGCCTAGGTATTCCAAATATACGTGGTAAGCCTAGTGAGAATCTAAAAGTTAGTATGAGAAATACAAGCAAAAAACCTATTTTGACCTTTGACCCTGAACTATGACCTTACCCTTCAGTATATTCATCTACAATTTGGGCAATATGATATCAAGGTTACCAGTACCTTGTATAGTGAAAATGAAGACATTTGAATAAGAACTAAAAATATATAGTATAAGTTGACCTTTGACCTTGGCCTGTGACCTTGACCTTTTTGTAGTAGTATTTGTTTGCATTGACATTGTCAAGGAAAATCAAATAAGCATGACTTATTTCATTAAAACCCATCAGTTAGTTTTATACATATTTATAGAATAGTTGACCTTGACCTTTGACCTTCACCTTGACCTTCATGATATGTGTCTCAAAATGTGTTATTATCTTTTTCATTTAAAGTGCAACTATCTCACCAAATTTGGTGAGGTTTGCATGAAAAGTCAAGAAATTAGCATATTGACCTTATATTTGACCTTGACTTGTGGCCTTGACCTTTCATATGGAATTGAATAGTTTCTTGTATGACCTTGGCCTAGGTATTCCGAATATTCATGATAAGCCTAGTGAGAATCTAACAGTCATTGTAAGAAATAGTAGTACAAAACTTATTTTGACCTTTGACCTTACCTTTTAGAATATTTATCTAAAATCTGGTCAATAAGATATCGAGGTTACCAGTAACTTGTATAGTGAAAATGAAGACATTCGAGTAAAAACTAAAACACACAAAATATTGACCTTATTCTTAACCTTGACCTTTGACCTTAACCTCTAAGTTAATTTGAAAATTTCTTTCTGACTGACCTTCGCATTGACCAAATTTATATACCTGTGAAATTTGGTGAAAATTCATCGAACGGTCTAGGAGGAGTTACCGGACGGACGACGACGGACGACGAAGGACGACGGACAAGCTGAATTGTGGTGCTCAGTATACAGGCGGGATCTGTGTGTGCGATACCACTCTGCTTCGCAGAGTTGATAAATAACAAAATAACACTATAAATCAATATCAACCATTGGATTAATCTATATAATCAAACAGTACTACTTCATCCCACATGTCTTATATCAGCTTTATAGTATAGCCTACTGTATCTTCATTAACAAATGTCATTCATTTGCACATAATATAATCATAACGGTGAGAAGTCAATACCTCTACCCTTGCTATGCCATTACAGCGCCATACTCTATAATACAGGCATCAATCGATGCATCGAGTATAATACATGCAACAATATTACCTTTTTATATTATGAAATATGCATAATCAACTCTGCGTAAGCAGAGTGGTATCGCCCCCCGTATAGTGGTACATGCTGGCCAAAATGTTTGTCTGTCTGTCCGTCCGAGAACTTCTCCTAGACCGTTTGACGGATGTTCACCAAACTTCACACGAACCTTCGGTGCGTGAATTAGACGGTAATTAAAAAAATAATAATAATTTGTGCAATATTTATGATCTAAGGTAAACAAAATAATTGCCCCCCCCCCCCCCACCCCCAACAGCCCCCACCTCAACCAGCCCCCCCTTCAGGACCCCCACCCCCCACTCCCCAAGCAATGATGATGGCGTTGTGTGTGTGTGTGCCCCGTATGGGCACACTGACACAGAACGCCATCGTTCAGGGGGTGAAAACATCTCGCTCCTCATTTTCTAGGTTAAGTCAGTTTAGTTGATAATAGAAGTGATGGTAGTAATAGTGGTAGTAATGGTGACAGTACTAGTAGTAGTGATGATGGTCATAATAGTAGTGATGATGGTGACAAGTAATGATGATGGTTGTAGTGATAATGATGACAGTAGTGTTGATGGTAGTGACGATGGTGACAGTAGTAGTGATGATGATGAGTAGTATTGATTACGGTGAAAGTTGTAGTGATGATGAGAGTAGTAGTAATTATGGTGAGAGTAGTAGTGACGATTATAATAGAAGTAGTGCTGATGGGTGACCGGTCACTTCAACCAGTAGACCATTTCAACCAGTAGCTCTCAACCAGTACCAAATCAACCAATACGGTTAGGTTAGGTTAGGTTAGTACTATATTTTGGCACTGGTTTGGTTGGTCTGGGTTAATTTGGCACTGGTTGAGAGCTACTGGTTGAAATGGTCTACTGGTTGAAGTGACATGGAACCGTGCTGATGATATTAATGATAATAGTGACTAGTAGTGATGATGGTGTGCTGATGATATTAATGATAATAATGACTAGTAGTGATGATGGTGACCGATCGCAGAGTTGGGTATGCCGTTTTGATTTTGGGCGAAACGGCACGTCTACTTTATTGTATAGCATATACATACAAAAATATTGGTAATATAATAATACAAGAGGAATTGCTGAACAATCCATAAATATACCAAGAGTTATTCTCTATATACCTGTATATATGATCAACGTGCAGATACACACACACACAATTTAACATGTTACGTGTTTAGGGAAGTAGACTGCTTTTCATTATGTTAATAATGAAATGTCTTTGCTGGTATATCTGTGAAGGTTATCAAGGCTAACGGGGCCAGAGGGTGTCACACTTTGGGGTCGACAAAACTATTATAATAACCATGACACTCTTCAGCTCTCTACTGAATTCTGTTTGTGGTCGTATCCAGACAAATATGTACATACACACAAACACACACACACACACACACACATATATATATATATATCATAGACCCCTTTACATATGTAGAAGAGTCTATGATATATATATATATATATATATATATATATATATATATATATATATATATATATATATATATATATATATATATATATATATATATATACAGTATATATAAATTTATATATAATTATATACTGTATATATATATATGTATATATATATATATATATATATATATATATATATATATATATATATATATATATATATATATGCAGAGGTGTACTGGAAATATAAATGTATCTAAGTTCTTAAAGTTTAAAGTATATGAGAATAAGTAATATTGAAATACTGTTTCAAATTAGTAATAAAGTAGTGATCGACGGATTACAGTAGAGTAGTGAGATTCTAAACTATTCTGTCTACCCAATTGTGATTACTGGCACATCTTCTCCTGGCAAGTTCTGATGCAAGGCTCGACAGGCATGCTCGAACCTCATCACTAAATTGTAAGATTAATTACCTGATATAATGACAAGGTTTTCAGGTATGCGAAATGTGTCTGTGTGTGTGTGTGTGTGTGCATTAGTGCGTCTCTCTGTGTGTATGTGCGTGATTGTGTGTGTATGTGCGTGTGTATATACGTGCATACGTATGATCGCGCACGTGATTATTATCATACATACGATTATTATCATACATTACCTGTGCTTTAGCACAGTCAATGTATGATAATAATATTAGTAAGTAATTATGCTTAAAATTGTATCGACTCTTTATTATTCCATGGCTTCTGAAACAGATGTAGCTAGGTAAGGGCAATTCCGCACTCAAATGTGTGTTACAAAACTACTTTTATTATTGCTATTTAAGTTACATACCGGAATATACATATACTGTTATACAGTATACTGTATATATATATATGTGTGTGTGTGTGTGTGTGTGTGTGAAGAGAGAGAGAGAGAGTTTTGCATAATTATATTAATATATATTATATGTATTTCGATTCATATTATGCAGTGAATAGAAGATTAAGGTTTTGAATTTTGATGGTGACTCTGTGCCGAGGAGTTGGGTACGGATTGCTTCAGCGATTATCAATGTATCATTACCATAATCATAACCATTAAGATTGCCTAAAGTTAATGGTGGATCTTACCGAGGTCGTTAAAATAAACGAGTGGACACACTCAATTATATCTTCCCTGCCAGGATGGTGATGGGCAACTGGGGCACGAGGGCCGGAGAATGTACAAGGCAATGCTTGGACCAGTATAGGGTATAAGAGAAACCATCAATACGTGTGTGTATTACTTCACTCATAATTTGATGGACGAAAGGGAACACATAACAATATTGTAACCTATAACATCTTAAATGTATGTATATGTCTTCCACGATACATTGGTGTATAAATATGGTTATTTACATAGCACTGATTTACACATGCATGTAATAATATGTGCTATGAAAATAACCGTTCTTAAAAACACATACAGTCTTTGAAGACATTTTAGAAGACTTAATAAAAACAAATTGTACATATTATACCGTTTCCCTTTAACTCTGAGAAACTAAACACAAACACTGATGAATTTATGCTTTATCAGCCATTTAGGCGAAAACCATACACGATTATATAATAACCCCGATGAAGGTCCGAGTCAGCATATCCCGGGTATAGCGCTGTTCGCCGTAAAAGAGTCCGTGTAGCTCATCATAATTCTCAACAGCTGTGATAGTTATGGGATGCCTCCTGGCCTTGAACTACCTCGTAAAGACCCAAGGATCGCCCAAACTCATCCCGGGGTTCAGCCAAGCATGGGTTCATTACGGCCCCAGATATCAGAAAGTAATTATGAATAGTAATGAGACAAACGTGTTCCAATCCAGGGGGGGTCGGGTTATGGGTCTTTGAGGAGGCGGAGTCTCAGGGCAGCACTCTTAAACCTGGGAGCTACAATTCAGAATGCTTAATCCATATCCATATTATTTGTTTATATATATATTACAGTCTTCTAACAGGTTTGTTAATGAACATAGTATGTTTTTAAGGCATCCATATGTGTCTTGAAGATTAACTGTATAATATTCACGTTTAATAATAAAAAGCGCTAATCAAGCAAAATCAACAACACACATTCCTGATAATGACAACACCCTACACTATGCCTGCATCGTTTATCCTTTGTGGAATATGTATTTCCCATCAAATATCTCATTAAGACCTATTGTGCTTTCTTCCCATCTGGTTTTCGAAAAAAAAAAATCATCATAGTCTATCTGAAGCCCTTTTTTCCTTCAGCCACCTTTATACTTATTAGTATAGACGTCTTCGTTATCAAAAACACGTCAGGCGATTTTACAAGCAATAAGACAAAAACAAAACTTTAGTTGTGTTATTATTGCGGGCCCTCAACAGGTTATCGTGAAGTGCTTTGTTGCTCCTCGGGTTTATAGGTGATCCCGCCCGCAGCTTGGTCTTGTTGGCGCTTGATGCTTATTAGGGGTTTAAGGGGAGATTTCCACTTGAGGTATTTTTTTGGGGGGTCCCTTTCTCCCTCATGTTTAGCTCCATTGTTTTTTTAGATTTTAAGATGTTCGCCCCATTAGTTTGGCGATATAAAGAACTTTCTCTCCATTTCTGTAAACAAAATTCAAGACCTTTTGTGCCATTTAGGTGTCGATTTTTTTCCTGGCGAGCAAAAGAGAGTCTGTAATATAAGAGGAACCAACCGGCCTTCGGCCGGAACATTTGTCTACCAAAAAAAAATGCAATTTGTCTTGAAAGGGGGTCTAGGGGGTGTAATGTCAGGCTTGATGGAGGTCTAGGCAACACTTTAAGAACCTCCCCTAAAGGTCGAGTCAGACCACTGTTTTTTATATATCTGGTATCTTTTCCAAGCAACTCGGATCTTTAGTCTTTTATATGTTACCATTTATAAGAAATCGACCCTGTAAAACAGACTACCTTTAGAATAGTTACTAATGCCGATGCAAACAGAAACCCGATTTGTTGTCAACATAAATTTGCCGATCAGAAATTGGTGAAAATAGCGTTGGTGTGAACCGGTCACATTATATCGTTAGCTCCGGCCCCAGTTATGATCGCTCCGTAATGAGGTCCGTTCTTGACTTTCCCACGCATTCTCATCTTTGTAGAGATGCCTGCAGTACCTATAGTATGAGTATGCTTAACTATTTATGTTATACAAATACTAAAGCATTGTTTTATTATTTTACGTTCATTATAGTAATACCATCACATAATTTTAACAAAAAAAATTTGTATGTAGTAAAATATTTTCAGAACATTGTTGATGACTTAAAAATTACACCTTGATTTTAGGTGAAGAAGTATGAAGTGGATTTACTAATGAAAAACATATCTTCATATTCATACTAAATTAAAATAATACTTGAAATATTGTGTATGTTTTATATATTGAAATTCAAAATACAATTAAACGCTAGATACCTGAAGATACGATGGCTGGGTCCGTGGCAGAGAGGCTCTTGAGAGTCACAGAAGTCAGTCTAGGAGATTCTGGGTTTGGAGATCAAAGGCCTTAAAGTCTGAGGACTGAAGATTTCACGCTCGACGTATACCAGTGGTCTCAGGGCCAGAGATCTGAAGCCCCGGGCGGTCGCAGGCCTAGAGACCCTATAGTAACAGAGATCGGCCAACCTCCGCCATATTGGGGTCACTGTTGTTATTAGCCATTATTTACACTTATATAGGTCAATGCCCATAATAATTATGTATTCATGTAATTGTGATGCAGGATCTATTGTTTGGTATTTGCAGGTAAATTCTGCATGTTCAACAATAAACAATCGCCCTGATATTATGTAAGATAAGAAAAGTACCAACATGGTGTCCGAAGACTAAGGTGGCCGCTCTCTCTTACTACAGGGTCTCCACGCAGGCCTGGCGCACGTAGATGTCAAGCCAGTAGATCCCTCTTATTGGAAAGAGAAAATTGCATATCTCAGCCTCAATACTCTGAGGAGAGCCCGGCCCTTGGTTTCAGACAAACACATACCAGTCTTTCTGATGCACATTGGTACACGTTTCATTTTGTCGCTTGTCTTAGCTTGGTACATATCTTTACTATGTATCTCAACTTTCAGCATGTCTTTATTAATATATATATATATATATATATATATATTTATATAGGGTACAGAATATATCAGCTAGAAACATGTATTTTTTTTTTTTTTTTTTTTTTTTCTATCTATCTATCTATTGCCTGACGCCGTGATCCCCGAAGGGGTGGCCACGAACGAACCGCCCCCATGCACCTCTGTCCCCAGTCAGTCGACGCCCCTCCCCCCAACCAGCACCGCCTTCGTTAGAGTACTTTGTACTCTCTCTCTCTCTCTCTCTCTCTCTCTCTCTCTCTCTCGCTCTCTCTCTCTCTCTCTCTCTCTCTCTCTCTCTCTCTCTCTCTCTCTCTCTCTCTCTCTCTCTCGCTCTCTCTCGCTCTCTCTCGCTCTCTCTCTCTCTCTCTCTCTCTCTCTCTCTCTCTCTCTCTCCTCTCTCCTCTCTCTCGCTCTCTCTCTCTCTCGCTCTCTCTCTCTCTCTCTCTCTCTCTCTCTCTCTCTCTCTCTCTCTCTCTCTCTCTCTCTCTCTCTCTGGACCTGATACAATCTCGCCTAGAGTTCTGAAGGAAGCTAAGGATGAGCTCTCCAAACCACTGACTTTACTATTCAATAAATCCTTGCAGTCTGGAACTATGCCTGACCAGTGGAAGCTAGCCAACGTAACACCGATATTTAAAAAAAGGCAGCAAATCCCTACCCAGTAACTATGTCCAATTAGCTTAACTCAGTTGTATGTAAAATGCTAGAAACGGTCATACGAGACAGACTCGTAAATCACTAGAGGAAAATAACATACTTAAAGATACTCAACACGGCTTTCGTAAAAAACGTTCCTGTTTAACAAACCTCTTAGACTTCTTCCACGATATCCTCAACCTCTACGATGAGAGTAAAGCTGTAGATATTATATACCTTGATTTTCAAAAGGCCTTTGACAAAGTTCCCCACAAACGTTTACTGCTAAAACTAAAAGCGCATGGAATACAAGACGGTGTGTTGAAATGGATAGAAAATTGGCTCAGCAACAGAAAGCAAAGAGTAGTCATAAACGGTAAGGCATCTAAATGGACCAATGTAAGTAGCGGGGTACCCCAGGGATCGGTACTAGGACCAATTCCTTTCTAATTTACATCAACGACATAGATGAGGGCCTCACCTGTACAATCTCAAATTTGCTGACGATACAAAAATTGCAAAATAGCGTACTCTCAAAAGAACAAGTTGATGATATGCAACACAATCTAGAGACATTGTCATGTTGGGCCCAAATTCGGCAAATGAGTTTCAATGCGGAATAAATGTAAAGTACTACATATCGGATACCTAAATGAGAAAGCAAACTATTCGATGAATGGCACTCAGCTTAAGAATGTAAACAGAGAAACCGATCTGGGAGTAACAATATCGAGTAACCTAAAACCGAGTCAACAATGTTCAGAAGTGTTAAGAAGGCAAACAAAATAATTGGCTTTATAGGCAGGTCATTTGAGCATAAATCCAAAGAAGTTATCCTAACCCTTACAATTCCTTAGTCCGCCCTCTTCTGGAATACTGCGTTCAATCCTGGTGCCCTTATTACCAAAAATATATAAACAAGCTAGAATGAGTTCAACGTAGAGTTACCAAAATGATACCTAGCCTAAAGAACAAACCATACGAAGAGCGTCTTAGAGAATTAATCTAATCCTTTAACCCAGCGCAGATTAAGAGGTGACTTAATTCAAGTGTCAAAACCATCAAAGGCATCGACAATATGAACTGTAGGAAGTACCACACTATCGACCAGTCTAATTACACGCGAGGAAAAGGTTGCAAATTATTGGTAAATCTTTTAACTCACACGAATCTAAGAATTTCTTCTTCAATCGAGTGTCAACTGTGGAATGGGCTTCCTCGAAACGTTATAGACTGCATCACCGTTGATTCATTTAAACTCGCCTAGACAAATATCTCGCTTCAAACCCGCGACTGACTGCGTTTGTAAATGAAATAACTTTATTTTATCCCCCCCTCAGTTACTAACCCATCTGTCCCCTACTAACTTCCTAATCCTGCCACGGACATTAGTTCCAGGGCAGTAATTCCCTTTCCAATGTTCCCTTACCCACTCTAAACCACTGTTTGGACACTTGATCCTCAGTGTTTTGGAGGAAAAGCAACCTAGAAGGGTCACTAGATCTGTTGTTGCTTGGTATCCTTTGTACTCCTTTGTACTCCTTTGTACTTCCTCACTCCATCCTTCCACCTCATATTCGGTCTACCTCTCCCTCTCTGTCCCTCCACCTCGCTCTTGTACACCCTCTTAGTCATTCTCTCGCTTTCCATACGTTCCATATGGCCGAACCATCTCAAGTTGTTCCTTTTCACACTTTCCAGCACATCTACCTCCACACCACACCTCCTTCTTACTTCCTCATTAGTCTGTCTATCCCTCCATGTAACTCCGCACGCACTCCTTAAGTAATTCATTTCCACTGCTCTCACTCTTGGTCTGAGTCTCTCAACCAACGTCCATGCTTCGCTTCCGTAAGTCAGTGTCGGGATTTTTTTTATATAGCTTTATTCGTGTAATTTTCAATTTATCTCAACTCGTCAAATTTGTGCGTCTTAACTGTCAACACGTTACAGGTCCCCTTCCAATGGTTCTCCTCGGGGCAACATTGTATGATACATGTTTCAACTTGTATTTCATATTTGAATTCACTAACCCACCAATTAATTTTACAAATAAACTTAACTAATGGAATCAATGAAAGTAATTAATACATTTGGTACTCCAAGGACTCAAACCTAGGATACTCACACCGAAATTTCGCACACTAAGCATTACGCTATCAAGGTATGTCTCGACAAGGCATATATTTTCCACGTTATTTCTGTCCAGCATAAATCTTAATGTGTCTCATCTACCACAAGTCTATTTCATGTGTCAGCTACATATGTCTTACTTTGTTTAATGCATTTGCCGTTTGTATTAACTTGGCTCATATAATGTCCGTTGTATGTTTATGTTCAGCATAAATCTCAGCTATACAGTATGTCTAAGCTGGCTAATTTTTACCGAATGTGTCACCTCAATTCGTTTTATGCAGTGTTTTTCTTGTCGTATTTTTCTATTTCACGAAATATGTTTCAGAGTGTTACATATACCTAAGTTTATAATAAGATGAGTGGATATATCTTATTATATCTTAGTACAAATATCGCACATACACACATGTTTCACGTCGTTTTATTGTTTGAATTTTCCGTCCTCAACAATACTCATTTAAGAGTTTTGCATATCAGGAAATTATTGTTAGTGGCGATTCATAATTTTTATCAAAAACAAAAACTTATAGAGCCTATAACATTGAATAAGTTTGAAAAGGGTGTAACGTACTTTACATAGTAGGCTACATAATAATGTTTGGAAACGTCTTTGGATACAGAAGTAGTGAAGAAGAGACTAGAGCTTCTAGGAATTATTGCATTATTTGTTTAATGCAGATATAAAGTCAATATTACAATGTATAATATTTGCTCTCAATAGGGTACACATAAATTTGTTGTACACGACTTCGTTGGACTACTTCCGATATGATACTTATGAAAGATAATCCAGATAAATACGAATTTTTTGTTTTTGGTGTTGTTAATGATGTTTTTTAGATTATACTGAAGTTGATCATAGTGAATATACTGATATTAAAATGATGGTGGAGAAGAGGAGGAGGAGGAGGAAGAAGAATAGAAGTAGGAGGAAGTGGAGCGGGATATATAGAAATAAAGGTTGTTGCCGAGGTGAAGTAGCTCACGATGGAGATTGATGATAATATTAGCATAATACAAGAGTAAAAACAAAATATTCTCTGCTATATATGTATCTCACTAATAATGAATGCATGCAAAGCAAAGATAGCAGCATAGTTTTCCCTCATCTTAGCAAAATACTAAATATTAACTAGACTGGAGATTATAAAAGTACTTCATTTAAAACGCAAACGAAGCGAGACATTATAACACGCACATTTCTATTTCATCTAATGTAAATGGTAGGTTTATTAAGATAAGTGCTAAACTAAATGAGAGAAGAGAAAGTAATTGATATACACTAAATGTTCTGTAAACAATTATATATGATGTTAACATAATATATATGATGTTAACATAATATATTATAATTTTGTTGATTTGTTTCTAATAATCAAAGAACACACTTGCATACATGGTTTATATAACAATCATAGTCACCTAAAGACCAAGTGAAATAGCAGGTTAGGGAGAGTTGAACCATACACAAACACATACTGTATACTCACGGTGCTTGCAAAACGACCAGTCAATAGTAGATGGGTGGGTTAGCTATACTGTATATCATGGAGGAATCTCACAAGTACGCCCGGCCTGAAACAAACATCCTTCATATGTTAAAAGTAGGCTTTTTTTGTATAGAAGATTGAGATAAAGTAGATAGTACTGTGCATAAATATCAATGAAAATAATGCACACATAATTTATGATATATATTTAATATAGAATATCTCATTGGTATGGCCCACATAGTCTTTTGAGATAGTATGCATTCTTTGTCACTTCTATTGATACAGTCTAACGAAAACACTCTCTCTCTCTCTCTCTCTCACCTGACTGTACGTACTCTCCATAATCCTCCCGCTCTCGCCCCCCGCCTGTCCTACCACGTAAACAGTGTGTGCGTATGAGCGTGAGTTTACGTGAGTGTTTGGTTGCGTCAGGATTGCTGGGGGCCCAACGGGGTGTGGGTACAGCAGTTTTATATTTACACTTGATAGTCAGGTTTGGTTTGGTTAGTCTAAGCTTGTATGTGGATGCAGCAGTCTCCACCTATCATTAGTTTTAGCTTCGATTAACCCTTTCACTACCGAGGATGTTTGTGGTTATATTTCAACTATACTTAGACGATTTCGTGCAGTTTAAGAAGGATCTGTGGTAGAACAATGGGTCAGGTTAGATAGTTCGAAGCCTATTAGGTGCTGGAGGCCCATTGAAAACTAAATAAAATCGTCTAATAGTAGCTAGGATAAAGTAAATAGACGTTGTATAGAAACGGTTAATAATCTCGGTGTACTTAATTGAAGCTAAACGTATATAATAAGCTTGATTAATAATGATTGGTATACGAGACAGGAAGAGGTATTGATAGGAAAAATATAAATATGTATCGCTAGTACCAGTTACCAAGTAACTTTGTAAATAATAAAACTGCTTCCGTCTGTATTCGTGATATTATGGATAATTATATTATGGATTGATAAAGCATAGAGTGTTTTTTTTCTTTGGTTCCAACTTATCCTACAGACATATAGACATTCTATAGTCTGTATATTTGATTACTCAACATAATACAGTGTGGGGTTCTTATACAGAAAGACGAGTCATTGACTAGATTTGCAACCGATTCAACGTAGTCAACTTCCCAACCCAGGAAAGACCCCACATAATCCTAAAAAATACCGACCCATTTAATGCTTAGGGTCCCAGGAAAGGGTGTCGAAAGAAAAATAAATGCACTACTAAGAAATCACTTTGAAACACAAAATGTATACAACACTCACCAATATGGATTTAGAACTAACATAGAAACAACACACACATTAGCCTTAATATTATTTTATTAATTCCACTCTCAACACCAACCACCTCCCAATGAAATTACTGAAAACATGTGATCGTCCCGAGATTTCATCCTCGGTTACCACATACAGATCTTAAACACTCTAATCATTACACCATCAAGACAGTTAAATTACAGAACAAATAGTCACAACAAAGCAGATGGGAAACAGTGCCACCTAACCATGCTGGACATGGCCAAGGCTTTTGAGAAAGTACAGTATCAAGGATTAAAATTAAAATTCTTACACATATATTTAATCCTGTCATCCTAGAGAAACTCCTCTGCTAATTTCTAGATGACAGGAAAGCCAGAATAAGGATCGATACATACCTTGGCGACAACTTTGAAAATGTATAAGCTGTTGGATCCCTCAAGGAAATTTACTGTCACCCACCCTATCTATTATCTATACTAGAGACACACTACATTCTCTCGGAGGTCATGCCATAAGTTACGCAGACGATATTACCCAAATCACTCATTATGAAGGTGAATCGAAACTACTCATAAATGCTAAAACGCAACAAGAACTAGAAATAATATATTAATTTGAGAAAACTAAAACATGGAAAATTAAAACTAACATTAATAAATCCAACATAATTACAATAACAAAACATGAAGAACTAATAGTAAATGATGAGGTGATAGAATTTAGCAATAAAACCCTAGGATTAAAACTATCAAACATAAGCTACAATAGTAAAGTAAAAGAGAGAAAAGGCAAAGCAATGCATGCCTTATCTAAATTCTTTCGATTAAGAAGCTATGCACTAAAAGAATTAAACTTTATTATAGCACTTACTAGTGTTCCCTAAACTAGAGTACTCCTTCATGCCTTTAGCAAGACACAACTAAAAACACTGCAGATAGTACAGCATATATCCTTGAGATTTGCTACAAATACACGATGTCCCTTCACATACACAACACGAGAACTTCATGATATACATAACATTCACACATTAAGCATAAGACTACACAAACGAGCTAAACATATTTGGCAAAAACTAAAAACAATAGATCAATATAGAGTACAAAACAAAATACCAAGACGAAAAAAACATAAGAAAATTCAATTCCAACTTCCCAAGCAGCTTAAACCATTTAGAAAATGAACCTGAGCCGCTCCTAATATTCTGATTTCACCTGGAAAGACCATAATTATTATCACCCTACAGTAGATAAAACGGCTTCCCAGAAAATGGGCGTGCTCAACCGCCTACGGGGGTCTTTACCCCTGCACAGCCTCTTGCTCTGTACAGAGGCATAGTGCGTGCGTCCATGTATTGAGTATTGTTCACATGTGTGGGGAGGATCCTCTCACACAGCTGACAAAGTAGAAAACAAAGCCTTTTGTCTCATTAATACACATCCACTCACCGACTCTCTGCAATCTCTCTCTTCGCCGCAATGTTGCATCTCTCTCGCTATTCTACCGCTATTACAATAATCTGTGTTCCTCAGAGCTCTCTCAGTGTATATCACCTCCTCTACGTAGAGTACATAGCACATATCTTGCAACACAATCCCACACCTACTTTGTCCAACTCTCCAACCCAAGAGTGAAACGATATTCCCAATCTTTCGTCTATTCAACAGCTGAGCTCTGGAACTCTCTTCTTTAATCCATCTTCCCCTTATCCTATATCTTAAATTGCTTCAAACTCCGTGTGTCCAAGCATTTTGGCTCGAAATTCCTCGATTTTGGCCCAGTCACTCTTTTAACTCTGGGGGAGGCACTCGTCACAGGCAGTTCTGCCTTTTGTCTCCCTCATTCACATAGAAAACAAAATATATATACTGCACATAATTTGATTTTGATATAATAAAAAGATCACCAACTCGATACGGCAACTAGTTAACCAATGTTAAAATAGTCAAAATAATTATGTAAAAACTAAGTTTTGTAAAGACCAGCTCGAAAGTGAAAAGTAAAAAAATAAGGTTGTGCATTAGTCCACGCGTTCATACGAGGGTGCGCCACATTTCCTACACCATGTATACTGCGTATTTCCTACATGTCACATCTCCTACAAACTTAGCAGTGTTTAGAGTAATGACATATTTCCTACACATATACAGCATATCTCCTACACAGTTTTTGGTGTAGTGACACATTTCCTAGAGATACAGCATATCGCCTACGCACACAAATCTATACGGTCACATTTCCTACACTGCCGTGTATACTGGGAGGAGCCTCTGTCTGTAATCGGCGCCAAGGTTAAGAGATACAACGTATCTCTTAACCTTGCTCGGCGCTACTGTCTTACTACTCGCTAGACGAGTCGAGTCGGTAACATTCAAGACAGCTAGAGTCGCTTTATTTACCAAGTTTTCTGTATATTTTGTTCAAGGAATATAGTGTTCTATTGTTGTTTTTCATAGTTAGAGTGGAGGATTTGCATTAACTTACCCATTATTCATTAATTTGAAGATACAACGTCAAATGGCGCCATTTATTGGGTGAATCGCGCTTTTACAGTAGGTAAGGGAAATTGTGGGGTAAATTGGATACACGATGGGTTGAGGGGGGACGTTGCACCCCTTCACCTCCCTTGATTTATTGTCATCCTCGTATATGTAGATCAGTAAGGGGGCAAACATAGGTTGCCGGTATTTCGTTTTTGTGAGTAACGCTCACGCCATTTATTGGGTGAATCGCACTCACCGCATCTTTCAAAACAAGAAGGAGATCAAGTCGAAGGATTCATTGTGCGCAATGCTTTGTTTACGGTCGGGACTTATTATTTTCGTGTTATTTTTCGGTGTAATCGGGTTTTTTCAAGTGTCGATAACGAAATTCCTCCATGCGGACTATAATGAGAAAAAGATGGCAAGTTTATTGGTCCCTATTTTCCCTAATAAATTATTTCTAATAGGGAGGCGAAAGAGGTCTTGAATATTATCGTCGAGTCTTCTGGACAGACACGAGTCGGGTGTAGGAAATGTGGCGCAACCTAAAGAGGGAGAAAGGTATCGTTCACATTCAGACACGTGTCGAGTTGATTCAAGTTTAGTCTTAAACCAGCAGTTTTGTGCTCTCCATTCGTCGGGACAGACGGTATTTCTGGGCCTTGTACAGTACTCCACTGCTGTACTCCACCAAGCATGGCTAGGATTGAGGGGAACATCCGATTCAATGCAGTGGTTTACGAAGACAACTCTGGATTCCGGTACATCCGAAATGTGGCCAGAAACAACAAACTACACCTGCGTTGCGTTCAGCACCCCAAGTGTGGAGAAAGAGCCGTCTTGTCGGAGGTAAAAATTGTAGTTAGACTGTATTCCCCCCCCCCCTCCCCCTATACAATTATTATGGGTAAGAAAGGGGTATTTAAAGTGTCCCATATTCGTGATATTATATTGGTAGTGACAAACCTATAGACGAATTAGAAAGGTAATTCACCATCGATATACCTAATAGATGTAATATACCTTGTTCACATTATATTTATACCCTATTATTATTTAGAGTGTAGCGTAAATCACCATCAATATAACCAATAATTAACCCCTTCTGTACCGAACGGCATCCTTTTTATTCTATTCGGTCAATATTTACGAGCCGCAAAACAGCTGGGATCTCATTTCTAATGTAATGGTAGGTTTGGGTTCCTATCATGTTATGCTTCATTGCTATATACATTTTATCCACCGGCAAATATTTTGTTTTTTTGGGTACTGTTTTTTTGTTTGTTTTAGCATTAACCTAACCAAAAAACCTGATAATATTCAAGGACAGTAGTGCGACGTTATGAGAAACAATTTATTAGGGAAAATAGGCACCAATAGATTCGTCATATTTTTCTCCATATAGTCCGCATGGAGGATTTTCGTTATCAACAAATTGAAAAATACCCACTTCACAGACAAATACACCAAAAAATCTAAGTCAAAGCGGGGGTGTGAGGGCGGCAGCCCCCCACCTATAATACTAGGATAGGTTAGGTAAGGTTGTTAGGTTAGGCTAATGTCCTTTCAAAGGGGTATAGGCTAGTAAACACTAGGATAGCCTATACCCGGTCAGAGGTAAGAAGAAGAAGAAGAAGAGTCCTGCAGTAGTCCCCTTGAATGTTACCAAAAACCTAACCTAACCTAACCTAAATGTATTTGGGGGTTATTAGGTTTGGTTAGGTTAGGTTAGGTTAGGTTAGGTTTTTTGGTTAGGTTAATGCTAAAAAAATAAAAATAAAGCCAAGGAAAAAAATATTTTCCGGTGGATAAACAGTATATAGCATTGATGATAAGAACCCAAAACTACCATTAGAAATGAGATCCCAGCTGTGGCGCGGCTCGTAAATATTGACCTTATATTCTGGCAATGATGAGATGATTTAATTAAGCTTAGGAAGGACGTCTACCCATTGAAAGGTGGCATAATATCTTAATTAATACTTTTAATAAATAATTTAGCTGAAATCAAATAAAAGAATGAAAGAATAAGGTTATTAATACATCATGACATAATTAAATATGCTATTTTGAAATTTATCAGTTTTTCATATATTAAAGCACACATTTTGAAACTAGAAATAATTGAATGAGACTATTCGATTACTCCACATATTGAAGCAAATAAGTACATACAATTCAGTATTATTTGCTTAACATTTTCAAATAGTGCGTAAAACTAATTGACCACAAACGGAGTATAGGCCAACCACTGTTGTTACAATTTAAGGGGAGACATACCGTTTTTCTGGACCCCCTTCTCCTTCATGCTTAGCCCCACTAGTTTTGAGATTTTAAGACGCTGGTTCCATTAGTTTGGGGATTTTATGACCTTTCACCCCATTTCTTTGTCAATATTAGGTCCCTTCGTGCCATGTAGGTGTGCATTTTTTCCTGGCGAGCGATAGCGGAGGAATTTTTAGTAAATTTAGGTAATTTAGGAGGAATCGGCCTTTGGCTGGGACATTTTTCTACCGAAAAATGTGCAAATCTATCTTGGGGGTGTTTTTCTAAGCTTGATGGAGGTCTAGGGAGGAAACTACAAAACATATATGAATACATTTATTAATAGACCAAACGGAAAAACTCAATTTTTCTGTCACCAATTTTCCCATGGATTTTTTTCATTTTTTCCTGTTAGTTTTCATCAATATATAGTGTTTGGAAATAATTACAACCCTCGGAGAAACCGTTTTCCCTATTATACAACGATCTTAAGACACGCCGCCCGATAGTGGGGAGGGCTATGAAGTTCAGGGAAAATGAGGGGTTAAAAGCGTAACAAAGACATTACCCTAACCTAACAACCTTACCTAACCTATCCTAGTATTATGGGTGGGGGCTGCCGCCCCCACACCCCCGCTGATTGGGTAACAGTGCAAAAAACACAGTATTATGGGACATACCGTACTCCGCCACCGAGTGGCAGTGGGAGGGCCGAGAGGTTCACAACAATAACATGAGTGCGGCGGCGGACGCAGTGTTGCCATATTCTAAATGCAGAATTATCGTATTGTGACCACAAAATTATGGAATTTGCACCAAAATTATCGTACACACTAATATATATATATATATATATATATATATAAATTATATATATATATATATCAATACTTGTATTGAGTATTGTTCACATGTGTGGGGAGGTTCCTCTCACACCGCTCTCCTAGACAAAGTTGAAAGGAAGGCCTTTCGTATCATTAACTCCCGTCCACTCACCAACTCTCTGCAATCTCTCTCTCTCCGCCGCAATGTTGCATCTCTCTCGCTATTCTATCGCTACTATAATAATCAGTTTTCCTCAGAGCTATCCCAGTGCATACCACCTCCTTTACGTAGGGCACGTGGTACCCGTCTTGCAACTCAATCCCACCCCTACTCTGTGCAACTCTCCAACCCAAGAGTGAAACTTTACTCTCAAACTTTCTTCTACTCAACAGCTGAGCTCTGGAACTCTCTCCCAGAATCAGTCTTTCCCTCTTCCTATGACTTAAATTGCTTCAAACTCCGTGTGTCCAGTCATTTTGGCTCGAACGTCCCTTGATTTTGGCCCTATCACTCTTTCAACTATGGGGGAGGCACTCGCTATAGGCAGTTATGCCTTTTGCCTCCCTCAATCACATAAAAAAAAAAATATATATATGGTCAATATACAGGAGACGCAACAATATAGGTAGCAAATTTCTAATGGTAGTTTTGGGTTCCTATCATCATATGCTTCATTTCTATATACTTTTTATCCCCAGGGAAAACAAAAAAAATCTTTAGTTTTTAATTTTTTCTTGGATTTTTTTTTAACCTAACCAAAAAACCTAACCTAACATAACCTAAATGCATTTGGGGGCTATTAGGCTAGGTTAGGTTGTTGTTGTTGTTGTTGCTGTTCCCCAAGCTGCCTGGCCGAACAGCCCCAAGGCCCCGTACAAGGCCAAGGCCATAACCGAGCGCCCCCACAAAACCCTCCCTGCCGACCACAATAAAGCCTGGGTGACCGAAGCCACTCCATGGCGGGGAGCTGAGGAGGGTGCGGAAACGCCCGGGAAACGCTAGGTTAGGTTAGGTTTTTTGGTTAGGTTAATGACCAAAAAAAAATATCCCAAGAAAAAATGAAAAATCCCAAGATTTGTTTTCTTTTCCCCCGGGGATAAAAAGTATATAGAAATAAAGCATATGATGATAGGAACCCAAGCCTACCATTAGAAATGTACTACCTATATTGTTGCGTCTCCTGTATATTAACCATATATATATACAGGTATATAGGGAATGTTTGTTCTAAATGGCGTGTGTACGAATCGGTGCCGTCTATAGGAAGAGATTGACAACCATGTTACGAAAACATTCCATTTTAGTACCATATATTTTTATTAGGTTTTGCCGAGGGTTGAAACTAATTTTAATATGATGCTTAGAGCATATAGATTCTGTCTTCAAATATGTCAAAATAATTGGTGACAAATAAATGGAGTTATACTGACCAAACAAACTGCCACTGTCCCCTTAAGCCATACTATAAACAAGTTAATGCAGAGTGTTGTGAGAGTGGCAGGAGGTGGAGGAGCAGGTGTAGAGGGAACGGGAATCACGGCGTGGGAGAGTCGGGGAGGGGGCAGCCTGGGGTGGGGGTGGGGGGGGAGCGCAGCCGGGGGGGGGGGGGGGGGGGGGGGTACCTTACAATACAGCTATACCACATCTGTTTACGTTCACCACATTTTGGAGAGTCAAACATGACATTTGATATTACAATTTGTGTAACTCTAAAGATAGTTCATTAACGAATCTCTTCCGTAACGACTGTTTAAACTGTCTATATGAAGTAATTGATAAACAAATGATTCAATGCTTGGTACTGCTCTATAATTGCAAACTCATAACATTCATTAGAGGTTGTTCAGTCTCTACCGACTAAAAGATTTTTGAGGGGAGCAGCGAGACTGAAGTGCAGTGGAATCGTTAGTCATAGTAATTATAAAGCGATTTACATATTTGAATGAACCATTAAAGCCAAGTTTTGAAGCATTTTAGGCAATTAGAACATTGAATTGTTTCGTTTGGGTTCAATGAATACGTGTAAACATGGAATTATATCAAAAGAGGCACAAAACGTCTTCAGTTGTCCATCCCGTGCTTACTGAAGGGTGTCTTGGTGAACCTGGACTAGGAGGTATCTGGCCTGGGGATCGCACGTTCTGGCGTCACGTCGGGAGGGCCCATGAATCAGGAGGGTAAGTGTGGCCTAAACTCGATTGAAATTAGCGTCGCCGGACTGAGTGGAAGGTGTCGGAGAGAGAGAGAGAGAGAGAGAGAGAGAGAGAGAGAGAGAGAGAGAGAGAGAGAAAAAAAACAAAAAACAGAGAGGGAGGGGGGGGGGGAGTAGGACAATGAAATCAGGAAAATATAATCATGTTGCAAGGAGAGAGAGAGAGAGAGAGAGAGAGAGAGAGAGAGAGAGAGAGAGAGAGAGAGAGAGAGAGAGAGAGAGAAAAACAAAAACAGAGGGAGGGGGGGGGGGGGGTAGGACAATGAAATCAGGAAAATACAATCTTGTTGCAAGGAGAGAGATTTGTATAGGAGAGCTTAAAATGAATGTTGCATTTCTAAGACACAAATTGTGATACACAAGCGTGAATAAAATTCACAAATTAAACTAGAGGAGACGTGGCTTTGAGCTAAGATGAAACTAGATAAATACAAAGCCTGATCAACCAAAAGCCTGCATGGACAAGGACAAAGCAAATGAGACAGGAGGGTAAACGAAGGTTCCTTTGGGCGTTAATAGGGTTTGAGAAAGGAAGGAATGGGAAACGGAATTGATAAGGGGTAAGAGAAAGGAGAGCGAATAATGCTTTTGAGGATAATTTGTTCGTGAATATTGAGGCAGGAAGTACATGTCTATTGCATGTTAGTGGACATTAAATGTGAATTACAAGAAGGAAATTAAATATACGACAGGGATTAATTATAAATTACTATAATAAAAAGATCGTGGTATTGTTTCTCGAGGAGGAACAATAATAATTAGACCAATGGATAGGAAAACGAGAAAACATTTATGTTAGGATTTTGGAAACACGAATTAATGGTATTCATTTTATAAAAACGGAATAAACATTATGATGATAAACGAAACGGTAGTCGGGTAAGACAAGGAAAGCAAGTAAGGGATCACCGTATATATAATAGATAAAAGATAAATGGGAAATATAAAATGGTGAGCAAAAACATGAAAATCCTGAATTGAAAAACAACGTCGTGATGAAGGTACAGGCGGAAGTTCTCGTAATTACAATGCAATCAAAGGTGAAACATCTACATGATGGCGATATCGGAATTATGTTGACTATCAGTAGACGAGTTCCTAGTTTTGAAAGACATTGTAGGATTCAAAGAGTAACTTAGTAGGGTATTACTAATTTGATGTATAGAGATGATTCCCAAGCTCATTAATATCGTCAAATGAGAGCCAAAATATAAAGAAAATTGAACTCACTGTACTGAAGACAGTATCTAACGGCAAATACCATAGTGCATGATGAGAGGGACGGATTAAAGTATATGGAGACTGAGGCATATTGAACAGTGATGGAACATTGAGAACACATCGGAATGTTCCTAAGATAAAGCAGTTGAGTGTGGTGACTAAAAGCTGAGAACATAAGTAAACCGGAAAATGAAGAAGTTGAACTGAGGGAATGCATATAATAATACGTTGAGCTGTTCAAGGGTAAAATGGGGAGGATACCAGGTTGAATGGATGAGACAAGTTCAAATGGAAGAGATATTTGAAGAGGGTCATTTGGGAGAAGCGAATATTTATGAAAAAAATTGGAGAGATATTGGAGACACAATGAAGTTAAAAGGGTAATTCAAGCTGAAAACTTAGAGTGTGAAGAGGTGTGGAAGTTAAAAAGAGATTAAATAGTTGAAGTGGAAGAGATGATTAGGTTGAAGTGAGACGAGGAAGACAAAATACGATGACGATGAACCGAAGGGTAAAACACATTAGTGGAGATTATGGCGCTGTGAGGTTGAAGAGTGAGAAAATAAACTTGAATAACAATTATGCTGAAGATATAATTATGAAGGAGGTAAAGTGGAAACATTGTGAAACTGAAGAGATACATGGGGTAGAAAGTAGAAAATGTGATGTAGCCGAAGATAAACATATGAGACAAAGTGGAAAATGTAATATATGCAGAAGTTTAGGAAGAACAAAAGTGGAAGACTGAAACTATATGAGGTGAAGGGTGGGGGGAGGGGTAGATGTGGTTGGATTGAAGAAACACATATGAGGGCGACAAAGTTTAGTAGCCACGATGAGGGTAAGGGGAGATTTCCACTCGAGATATATTTTCTTGATCCCTTTCTCCCTCATGTTTAATCCCATTGCCTTTGAGATTTTAAGAAGTGTGCCCTATTAGTTTGGCGATTTTAAGAACTTTCGCTCCATTTTCTGTCAATTTTAAGACCTTTCGTACCATTTAGGTGTCGATATTTTCCTGGCGAGCGACAGCGAGCCTGTAATTTTACGGGATTTGTTTTCGAAAAATTTACAAATCTATCTTGAAAGGGGGTCAAGGGGGTGTAATTTTAAGCTCGATGGAGATCTAGGGAACAAACTAAAACCCTCCCCTTAAAGACATATGAAGTATAGAAAGTGGGATATGTGGTTAGGCTGAAGTGCTATGAGGCAAATCAAGTGGAAGATGTGGTTTGGTTGGGATATATGAAGCTAACCAAGTGGAAGAAAAGATAAGTTTCAACAGATATATAGATACCAGTGAATGATATGTCCTTACATTGAAAAGACGAGGAGATAAAGGGTAGGTTATCATTATGTCAAAGAATTATGAAAGACCAAATGGAAGATGTGGTTAGCTTGAAAAAATACGTATAGACTGAAACTTTGTGGGGTGAGCAAGAAAAGGAAATGGTGAGGCTGGAGACATACGAGTGAGACTATTTGCAAGAGATAAATAGACTGAAAAGTTTAATATTTTATTCAGAAGGGATTAAATATTGAGATTGAAGAGTTTCGTTTAACAGTATCTGGTACAACGTCTCGGGGGTTATTATGGTATTTTGTTATAATAGTATTGAGGGTTTTGATTGCTGCTGGCATTTTCGATCATTTAATTTTTAGTTTCCCCCTAGACTAAGAAAAACACCTTAACAGATCTTTAAAAAAAAAAAAAAAACGCCAACCAGATCCCCTTTAAGATAAATATGTACATTGTACTGTAGAAAAATGACCCGGCTAGAGGCCGGGTTCTCGTAAACTGTAGGCTCGCTGTTACTCGCCCAGGAAAAAAAAATCGACACCTAAATGAGGTGAAGTGTCTTATAATCGCCAAACTAATGAGGTGAAACGTATTAAAATCTCCGAACCAATGGAGTGAAAATGGGCAGTTCCAAAAAGACCCACACTGCACCAAATATGGTTAAGATACATTTGGACACAATTAAATGGATTAAAGGTGAGGAAATGAGATTGGAGTGATAAGGAGAGAGCAAGTGGAATTGACGGGATTAGAAGAGATGAGTGTGAGATTAAGTGGGAAACATTAACCTGAACACATAAAGGGATGCAAAACGGAATAAACGGATAGAGCTGCATAGCCTATATACGAATGAGGCAATGTGGAAAAGGCCGGTGGAAAAGATGATAAAGCTAAAGTGGGAGATAGGAAGAAAATCTTAGCCTGAAGACATATGGGGAGACAAGATAAAGATGAAGTTGAAGATAAAGTGGAAGAGATTAGCTTGTAGACATATGGTGAGACAAAGTGGAAGATATGATGAGGCTAAAGTTGGAGATAAAGTGGAAGACAAGACTGTAGACATAGGGTGAGACAAAGTGGAAGAGATAATAAGAATGAAGTGGAAGATAAAATGGAAGACATAAGACTGTAGACATAGGGTGAGACAACGTGGAGGAGATAATAAGGCCTTATCATGCGATATATCATGCAAGATAAAGTGAAAGAGATAAGCAGGAAGACATAATTATATGGTGAGACAAAGTGGAAGAGATTATAAGAATGAAGTGAGAGATAAAGTGTTTGACATAAGACTGTATACATAGGGTGAGACAAAGTGGAAGGACGATAAGGATGAAGTGGGCTATAAAGAGAAAGAGTTTAGTCCGAAGACATATGGTGAGACAAAGTGCAAGGAGATGATGATGATGCTGGTGATGCTGAAGACATACGAGTTAGCCCATGTATATACGAGAGGAAGGAGGTGGAGGCGGCACGGTACCGGCCAAGTAATTGCTATCATCGGCTGGGGTTTATGATCGGCTGGGGAGGCACGATCGGACCATTCATCACTACCCAGTCTCCGGCCGGCCTTCATTAACAAACTTTGGCCTTTTGGGGGTCACATGTTGGCTTGCTGATGGAGGTGAGGAGGAACCGTTTCAGGGGCTGGACAGGGATAGTGGACACGAATCAGAAGCTATTAATTGCTTTAGTCCATGAGCTACATCCAGAGATCTCACGAATTGGTACCTCACAAAGGGTCTACTTTTCGCTAGAAATACAAAACAAAAGTTACTAAATTTCATATTTAGCAACACATTTACAAACGTAATACCATGGAAATATTATCACCGCTATAATTCGAGCAAGATTATATACATACTAATTAGTAATATTTTCCCTCTCAAGTTATACCGTTTTTCACACTGACGCTTGGCCTAATAGTGGCAAGTGGTATAACCGATGTTATTTGTTTGTTGTGGAATGGGATTAGAAAGTTAAAATTATATTCATAATTCCGACCTGCAGTTAGCACGATGAAAGCCAATACTAATTCAACAACCAAACTAACAAACATATGTCTATTTGTTCTAATCATAAAACTAATACTTGATCTTACCGCGTGTTTAGGCTACATCGGAGTACAACCAAAATACTCAACGATCGCAACATGATAGGTAGGCAATTAAATAATTATTGTTATTTTTCACTATTGCAATGATAAATAACAATCTCTTGATCTGTTCCAAAATGGAAATATCAAAAGTAATCAGTTTTGCCCCACTCAAAAAGAGATAGAAATATAGTCGCATTTTTATATAATAATTTTTTGAAAATAATGACATGGTGTTATTAAGTTGAAACAATATGTTTCATACATAACAGACTAATGGACGTTACATCAATTAAATTAGTGGACATGAATTTGGCCATTAAGTAAGTCCACATGTTGTAATCTACTCTACTCCTTTTCCACCTTCACTTCTCAGCTATTACTCTAAACTGGCCGCTCAATTTCAACCCATTCTAACCAATTACTATACACTTAATTGCAAAATATGAAACTACATCTTTCTTTCCTACTAATGGTTTGATTTTTGTAATTGATGATATATTCCACAATTGAAAGTCATAGCTCAGTCATCAAGATAAGGCGGTGTCAATTTCTCCTTTAGTTAAGATAAATTAATTTTATTCGAATTCATTTGTTTTGCAGACACATATTCCTTTCTGTAATGGTTTCGCACTCAACATAAAACCTGATAAATCTTACATCGACCAATTGACATTCCCTTCACATACTTTACTATTAAATACAATTTTCATTTTGTGTTGAGTTAATTCGTTTCGTGGTAGGAAAGGTAAAATAACTATCATCATATGGAATGAAAGTTAACAGGGGTTTGGAAATTTACCTGAAACTGGGAAAACAAAATCCTAAATGTAATATTTGTTTTTTATTTTTGTACCTAGAATTTAATGAAAACACATGATCATATTCTAACCATCATTTCGTTCAACTATTTTTAGTCACTTTTTTGTTTGCATCTATTTGACTAGCCAATCCCCATCTATCTCGTTCGTATCCTATAGTTTTTTTACTTTTATTGCATAATAATGTTATATTAATCGTCTTACGAATTATTATTCATGTGCATATGTGTCCAAAATTATTCCACTTTCCCTCAATGATTCTCTTCTCATCTTATTAATTCTCTTCTCTCATCTTTTTGTCACGCGGATATTTCTTCATTGGTCCTTCTTTCTTTGTTCTACCTTTTATCTCTTCATCCTCCAATATTTATTATTGAACCTGTTTTCAATATGTTCCCTTTTTACTGTCCTTCTCCACACATTTCACTCCTTCCCACAATTATATTTAGTTGTTCCTCTTTCTTCATCTTCCCCGTTCCTCTCTTCCTCCATTCGCACCCCCTCCTCACAATCCCTCCTCCTCCCCTCCCTCTACCCCCGATGCTTCACACGATTTATGGCGAAAATCCCTCTAGATAAAAAAATAATAATTTATGGTTCGCTGTTAATGGTGTGGTTTTTCTCCTGTGCGTATCACGGGCGTGTGCGGCTGGGCTATGCTGCTGCGAATTAATCAGGGCAAAGAAGTACATGATTACAGACCATAAAGTAACGAAATGTACACAGTTTGGAGTACGTCAAGGCTCACCTTCCTTATCAACTACACTGATTTATGAAATTAGTGCATGTATCTTAAATGGCAAATTATTCCAAGAGAATGAACGATAATTAGATAGATAGATAATTAATACGGAGTCCTCTCTCTCTCTATATATATATATATATAATTATATATATATATATATATAATGGGGCGGCTTCCATGCCCACAAGAGAGTAGGACATGGGCAGGAGAGTTTGTGGGTCCACCGAAACTGGTCAGTCCAGACCTAGCCTTCACGGCCAGGGACAGTTTTTGAGAGAAACTTCCCCGGCCGGCGCATGGGATCGAACCACCGACACCAGAGCCAGCACTCCTAATAAAGTGACTAAGTGCGCTCGGCTACCATGTGTGTGTGTGTGTGTGTGTGTGTGTGTGCGCGTACGTAATCATACAGAAAGGAAAGAGATACAAAGGATAGGGATCCACAACATATTAGAAAGCATCACCCACATTCACTACAACATACAGTCACCTCGTTATACCGTTGGATATGAAAACAGAAAACATTATAATTTCCACACACCTGCTTACCTCTTTGTTCTGTCGCACCTGTGTTCCACCAGGGTGATCAACAAAGGTTCAGGTGTTGCAAGTGTCATCTCACAACATCTGTGCTGATACTGGCTGATGCAGATCACACTGGTTTAGAAAGTAGACTAGGGTTTATTAACACACTTTATTAACAATGGTAAAATTTCGCTATATTGGTAACAAGTTAATAATGCTATATATAATCATTCTTAAGCAAAATTGTAATATACAGTATATCTTATAAATCATGATTAATAAAAAAAAACAATGCGTTAAATAACAGTAGTTTTTTATTGAATAATTGAACATTATTATGGACAAGGACATTTATGTAATTATAATGTTTGATAAGAGTATGTATAATTACTTATTTTAAATAATTTGGGATGTTATTCTTGCTACTACTGTATATAACAACGAAACCTCTTTCCAGGTGTTTGGTATGGTCTTCTTTCTCATATATCTTATCTAGTTGTTCTTTGTATATTCCAGGTGAGTTCCAGAATGCAAGGAGTAATAGTGCTTGGATAACAGCGTGCTGTATATGCGCGAACAGAATATACAAAGGTTAGTGTTTATTATTAATGTTATATAATATATAAATATACATATATATATATATATATATATATATATATATATATATATATTATATATACAGTATTTATGCATGGGGGCGGTTCGTTCGTGGCCACCCATTCGGGGATCACGGCGTCAGGCAATATACAGGTAGATATATATACAGTATATATATATATACTGTATATATATATATATATATATATATATATATATATATATATATATATATATTTATTTATTTATATATTATTTATTTATTTATATATTTATTTATTTATATATTTATTTATTTAATTATGTATAGTCTCCAACGTCCTTAACATCTGACAACTCACAAAGTCAATTGGAAGTACTGAAACACACATACCTGTATATAGTATTATGGCAGATATAGTATCTGTCATAGTACTATATATTTACCCCCAGGGGGTAAAGGGGCCTTCATCTTATGGTGGAGGAAAAAAAGAATATGCCCCACGCCTCCTACTGCGTGTCGTACAAGGCGACTAATAAGGGGGATGGGGGTAGATTGTAGGCACCAATCGAACAGGGGTATACCCAGGAGAGGTTGTAGTCATTTGATAATGAGTCGTTGAACTCCTGTTTCATTTGCTTGGCCTCTCATACTGATTCCCTTTGTGCCTCATTTACACAGAGGGTAGTCCAGCCTGCTCTCACAAACACCTCCTCCTCCTTTCTACTTCACTACACTTAACATATACACCACACTTCCTCCTTCCACACAAAAAATATATATACTGTATATATGCTGATTAACACAAACCAAACCTCGTAGTCCCCAGGGGGGTCGACCATAAATGCCCCCACACCTGCCCGACCTTCGCCTGACGACCCCTCTAAATGCTCTGGACCACGGCCTGTCACTCTTACTTTTGCAGTATTCGGGGCCTTTCCTCTAATTTTCACTCGGTTTAACACCATCTCTCCTCCTACAAACAGGTTCTTCTTTTACTCACTGAAACCCAGGTGTCTGAGGCAACTGCCAGCAGCCCCTTCTCTGTATCCTCCTACTTTCTCTATCCTAGTTTCAAAGCCAAAGGTGGATGTTGTGCATACATGCACAACAAACTCACTTGCTCTCGTGTTCCCGATTTTGACTCATCTGAATTCTCAACTTGATGGCTCAAACTATCCTGTCATTCTCATACTAAATATTTATGTGCTGTCTATTTTTCCCCTAACTCTACCGACTTTCCCAATTCTTTGACTATCTAAACTATGAAGTGGAACACATTCTATCCATCTCTCCCTTCTCGGAAATCTCCATCTTTGGAGATTTCAACATTCACCACTGCCAATGGATCTCTTCTCGTACTACTGATCAAACTGGTGAACAAGCCTACGTCTTTTCTATTTTAAATTACCTAGAGCAGTTGGTCCAGCAACCCACCCGTATCCTGGATCGCTTCGGAGATTGGCCCAACATTCTTGACTTATATCTGACCTTTAACCCTTCTTCTTATACTGTCAATCTTTTCTGTCCTTTGGGCTCCTCCGACCATAAACTTATCTCTGTTACCTGTCCTATCTCTCCAGTATGGCCACCCGATCCTTACAGCCGGCGGTGCTTGTGGCACTTTGGCGCTGCCGCCTGGTAGGCTCTTCGGCAGTACTTCTTTGATTTCCCATGGAATTACTTCAGCTTCCGTGGCCGAGGCCCCTCGGAGAGTGATGAACGCATTACCGAGGTAATCCTCTCGGGCATCGAAGCGCTCATTCCATTTTCTTTCTCTCAGTCTTATGCAAAAAAATCTTGGTTTACTCACACTTGTTCTACTGCTGTCCGAAACAATGAAAAAGCATTCAAACGGTACAGCCTTAAAACTCAAGAATCTCATTCTTCCTATGTTTCTTCACGGAATCAAGCCAAGTCTGTTCTTCGACTTGCCAAGCACTCTATCATCAATAATAAATGCACTGAACTTTCCAACTCTAGCACTTCCCAAGCTTTCTGGCATCTAGCCAAAAACCTCTCTAGCAATTTTTCTTCCTCGTCTTTCCCTCCCCTTTTCCACTCTGATGGCACAACCATCACTTCTCCCTCTGAGAAAGCTGAACTCTTTGCTCAAACTTTTGCTAGAAACTCCACCTTCGATGATGCCGGTGCTATTCCTACCTCTCCACCCCCTCTCTTCTACTTATACCTAATCTCCTAATATCTTCTAAAGATGTACTTTCTACCCTCTCTGGGCTTAATACTAAGAAGGCGTACGGTCCGGACGGTGTTCCTCCTATTGTACTCAAAAACTGTGCTTCCGTGCTGACTGCCTGCCTAGGCAAACTCTTTTGTCTCTGTCTCTCCTCTAACGTCTTCCTTTCTTGCTGGAAGTTTGCTCTCATTCAACCTGTCCCTAAGAAGGGTGACCGCTCTCAACCCTCCAACTATCGTCCAATTGTTCTTGTATCTCTAAAGTTTTTTAAACTATTTTTGCTTCCAAATTTCTTAAGTATTTCTCTTCTCATAATCTGCTCTCTGATTGCCAGTATGGCTTCCTTAAGGGTGCTCTACTGGTGATCTTCTTTCATATCTTACTAACTCTTGATCATCCTCCTTTCGGGATTTTGGTGAGACCTTTTCTATTGCGCTAGACATATCGAAGGCATTCGATAGAGTCTGGCACAAATCTTTAATTTCTAAACTACCCTCCTTTGGTTTCTATCCCTCCAACTGTGCCTTTGTCTCTAATTTCCTTTTTGGCCATTCCATAGCTGCGGTTGTGGGCGGCCATCGCTCACTTCCTCATCCTATCAACTCTGGTGATCCTCTGGGCTCTGCCCTATCTCCTATTCTCTTTCTAATTTTCATAATTTATCTTCTCAACTGTACCTCCAGTCCCATCCATTCATATGCAGACGACTCTACCTTACACTACTCAATTAGTTTTCCAGAATGCCCCAGCCAGCAATCTCTCAAAATCATTGTAATGAAGCCATACAACACTTATCTTCTGATGTAACTACTATTTCCAATTGGGGCAGAGAAAACCTTGTTGTCTTTATTGCTTCCAAGACCCAATTTCTCCATCTTAGTACCCGTCTGGAACTCCCAGTGGACTATCCCTTATACTTCAACAATACAAAAATCAATCCTTCATCTTCTCTCAATATTCTTGGTGTCTCTTTTTCTTTATCTATCACTTGGAAGGACCATATTACCAGTCTTGCTAAGGCAGCCTCCCAGAAGCTGGGTGTGCTCAACCGCCTCAAGAAGTTCTTTACCCCTGCACAGCTTCTTGCTCTGTACAGGAGGCACAGTGTGTCTTTGTATTGAGTATGGTTCACATGTGTGGAGAGGATCCTCTCACACTGCACTCCTAGTCAAAGTAGAAAGGAAGGCCTTTTGTATCATTAGAGCCCCGTCAACTCACCAACTCTCTGCAATCTTTCTCTCTTCGCCACAATGTTGCATATCTCTCGCTATTCTATTGCTACTACAATAATCAGTGCTCCTCAGAGCTCTTCCAGTGTATACCACCTCCTCTAAGTAGGGTACGTGGTACCCGTCTTGCAACACAATCCCATCCCTACTCTGTGCAACTCTCCAACCCAAGAGTAAAACGTTACTCTGTCTTTCTTCTATTCAACAGCTGAGCTCTGGAACTCTCTCCCAGAATCAGTCTTTCCCTCTTCCTATGACTTAAATTACTTCAAACTCCGTGTGTCCAGGCATTTTGGCTCGAACGTCCCTTGATTTTGGCCCTGTCACTCTTTCAACTATGGGGGAGGCACTCGCTACAAGTAGTTCTGCCTTTTGCCTCCCTCACTCACATAGAAACAAAAATATCTGCGTGTTTCAGCATTCTATAACGAAGTGATATAACATTTACAAAGAAAATATAAATATATTTTGATAAGGCAAATACTATTCTTGATATGATAATAAAAGCTACCTCTACTTAAAGAGAATGTACCAACATTCTAATATCAAGTTAGCAAGTATTATATAATGTTATTCACATATTATGAAGATAATCATGATTGTCGCATCTTAATTCAATATAAATATGTACTGTATTATTTTAAGAATATTACGCTCATTATTATATATTTTTGGATAACAGATTAACTGCCTTTCATATACTAAGCACAATAGAAAAAACGAAAAAAACAAGCGGACTTCAATGTATGGATTTAGGTCATAGCGAATATATTCATAGAAACGGTTACAAAGAGGGGGAGGGCATTAACATGATCGGTCGTCTCTGTTAAATATAGAGTTTAGGTAACACGATTTCCTCATTTCACAAATAACTTTGCTGCCTGGTTCATTCTTGATACCTTCGCCTGTGTGTGAAAATAACCTATGGTATTAAGGGGAGATGGGCCGGTTTTCTGGACCACTTTCTCCCTCATGTTTAGCCCCATTAGTTTTCAGATGTTAAGATGTTTGCCCTATTAGTTAGTCGATCTTAAGACCTTTCGCCCCATTATTTCGTCAATATTTAGACCTTTCGTGCTATTTAGGTGTCGATTTTTTTCAATGGCGAACGATAGTGAGCCTGTAAAGTTGGAAGAACAGAGGCCGGGACATTTTTCTACCGAAAAATGTACAAATTAATCTAGAAGGGGGATCTAATGGATGTTTTCTTTAAATTTGATGGAGGTCTAGGGAGGAAACTAGAAAAATAATTAATACATGCAAAAATCGGCCAAAAAGTGAACCATCTCCCCTTAATACTCTGGAAGCGGATGACTGGACTATCAATAACCACATAAAATTATATTACAACTATATTTTATTCTCAAATTAGGCCTACTGGCATATTTTCTTTTAAAATCGAATGGATATATATACCCTTATTTCCAGTT